>JBBPQN010000995.1:0-11035 GCA_038092575.1 Boletus subluridellus
TAGGAGAATTTCTTACTTGGCGAACAAGAGAATTAAGCACGCTTTGTTTTAATTCCGGCGCCACGCTCACACTTTGTTGAGTCGCTCTTTCGGAATGGGGAATAATATTGCCAAGAAGATCGTCCAAGGTACATACAGGAAAATCAGACTCATCACAGTCCACGAGACCGGTAGAGATATTACATGAGGAAAGAGAAGCAGAAGGAGAAACGTAATTGTCCAGTCCATGAACACCCTCATCATTCACAGACTTATTTAATTTAAAGAAGAGGCCGCCTTCTGCCTTGCTTCTACCTTGAACTTGTCTCGGTAAAAGGCTTTGGCTTCTGCCGAATAGAAGGACGGTGTTGCCGCTTGCTGAGCGACAACCGGGGGAGCGGACGAGACGGGAGCGGCGGTTGGAGGAGGGGGAAGAGGACGACCATATTGGTGCTGGACATGCTGCACGGGCAGCTGGTAAGGTGCAGCAGGCACATATGCCCCTGTTTCATAATCCCAAAAGTATTGTTGCCGTACCTGCGGCGGTCACGGAGCTCTCTTGTTCAGGTTCTGAGAGCAATCTGGCCAAATGTGGCCAACCTTGTTGCAACCGTAACAAGTACGGGTATCGGGCCGAGATGGGAGAGCCTGTTGGGCATCTATCTCCATTGGGGCTCCTCTACCCGGCTGCGTACCGGTGGGAGTGAAACGGGAATGGTTACCCGGAGGAGGTCATGGCGGGGGTGGATAATATTGTTGGCTGTAAGGCCGCGGAGGACGGGGTGCAAACTGAGGACGGTATGAAGAAGAGGGGGCGGGGCGAGAGGGCGGACCACGTTCGATTGCGATCTGTTCAAAGTTTCTACCGATTACTCGGTAGTTCTTTAGAAGCTCATTGTAGTCGTCAGACTCTTTTCCTGTCATCTTCGCTTGATAGTAGATGCGATAGTCGACAGCCTTTTTGAGCAGTTCTAGAGCGAAGTCCACTCTGATGTCTGCTTCTTTGACGAGCACAGTGAATTCCTGAATGAACAGGTCTATGGGTCTAGACTCTTGCCGTAAGGCTTGCAGCTTTTTGAGGCTTTCGTGAGTGAGAACCTCAATCTGAAAATATTCTTTGATCTCAATCTGGAGATCTGCCCATTTGGGCCATGCTACGATGCCTTTAGGCGACGTGATTGTAGATCCTGCCGCGATAGGAATTTCTTCCTCTTCTTCTTCCAAGTAATGCTCTAGTGTGATTTGGGCGAAGCCCTCTGCTTTCTTCTCGAATCGAGACAGGACTGCAACCGTGCGGACGCGGTTGTCCTTCCAATCCTGTGCATCGACCCAAAGTCGAAGCTTAATCCACCAGGCACGGAACTTGGATCGATCACCATCCCAGTTACCAGGATCGACAATCTTTTTGGAGATATTTGAGTGCTCCTTGCTCAAGGCGAGCGCGTCAAGGTGGTTGACGAGATCATCGATGTCGACGGACGTCATTGTTTAATGTGATGTGGGGGGACGACAGTGTTGGAGAAAAAACATGTCGGAGAAGTAGTTGTTGCGACGCCAGTTACGTTGAAGCTGTACGTAACGGAAGAGTGCAAGTTGGGCGTCGGAGTATCGTTCAGTGTAGGGAATGTGCTTCTTTGGAGGTGAGGGATGAGGAGGAGCTACTGGAGCAGGAAGGGGTTCGACCGGTCGGGATTGTTGCACTATACGATTTGTATGAACGCGAGCCAGCTTAATCCTTACTGTGAGGTATCTTTCAACCAAGCTCGAGGGATGCGGCAAGTAGAGGATCTAAAAAAGTAAACCTTCGACCAGAGATAGTATCTTCTTCTCCGTAAACTCTCGTAACAAGTTCTCTGGGGTCCGCAAAGCCCAGGAACAAACTGACACATATACTAAGTAAAAAACTAAAAACTGACGCTCTACCTCCCCAATCACTTGAGGGACTAACGAGACGATATAAGCTCAGCTACGGGCTGCACGACGACAGTGGTTCCCATATCGCTCTTTGCAAACAAGGCACGACCCTTGTGCAGGTATCACCTCAAGGGAGGGACTGAGAAAGACTAGGTAACACGACAAAAGCTCAGGGTACTGCCCCACGTTCTAAAGCGGCGAACGTAACGAAATAAAAACTGGAAAACACCAGTGGGTTCTCTTTAGCCCTAGAGTCCGGGCAGTGTATCAAGTCTAATCCAAGTGTTGCGAGACGATCTTGAGCAATCACTGGCAGGACTCTCTTGAGCTACACCAAACTGAACGAATATAGAGAAAGCAGAGGTTATGAGGAATAGAGGCAAGGTCTTCCTTAATCGACTCGCAAGGACGTAGGTCGCAAGTGACAAATGGATTAGACTGGGGAGTCCAGTCGGATACTGCTACTTTATATATGTTACAAGACGGCGCACGGACCATAGGGTCCATGGGAAAGACTACTGGTTATAGGTAGATAAAAGAAGTGTTTGTGAGAAGAGAAGAATGATGATGGAAATAAGGAAGCGGAAATTAATAAGGCGTGTGTGCAACGTGTTTGTCTAGACCATAGGTCACGTGTAGTTCCCACGGTCACGTGCACATCACGTGACTTCGAAGTCTGAAGGATGTAAAGTAGTGCACGAATGCGCTAAGTTAAAAAATGTTTGAAAATATAGTATATCATAACAATAATTGCATGCCTGTTGGTTCCATCATATGAGATGAATATTTGTTGCAAGCAAAATGTGACTGGCTGCAAATCTTTCCCTTTGTGATCATGTATGTAAGTGCATCAGAGAAAGACACAGACTTGATAAATTCATACATCATATGATTATGAATTTGTGTACAAACCTCTGATCTAGCAGATTGGATGTAAAAAGAATACTTGACTATCAATGGAATACTATGACTTACCACATGAAGTATAAACCTATGTTCTTTCCAAGCAACAATGTAGAAGCTTTTATGCTTGTAATACCTGGATACAATGAATGGCCTATAAAGATGAACATACAATAGGAAATTTTCTTTAATTGAAGCAGTTAATCATCTTCTGTGTGTTATCCCTGAGTCTGGACCTCCATGAACAGTATATATCATGTTACAAGTAGATATTTGCAATTGAAAAGGATGAGTTGTTGTCAAAATGTTAAAAACTTGGACTTGATGTTGTTATGTACACTGCAATGCTGCCACTGCTGATTAATGCCCAATTTGGAATATATGCTCTACATAACTGCAGTTAGATTGCTATTGTAGGTGGCAAGTCTACTATTCTATAAGCCAAGCCTGTTGAACCTCAAACTCATGTCTTGATTGTATGAAAGGGGCTATTTCCCATCCAAAGTGCAGAGTCTGGGTGAAATAATAAGTAAGTTACCATTATGATTCTGAGTGTCTGATAGAAAATGGAATAGAAGCACCCAAGAAGCTACACTTAACCAAACTATTGCCATTGTAGCAAGCTTGGGTTGTCTCTCAATAGTAAATTGAGGTGCAAATTTGATACAATGCTACTACCCAGTAAAGGACAGATGGATCATGCTCTCCTGTGCATCAAGATGTGGAAACATTATCACAAAGACAGATGTCAACCCTTTATGCTGGGCTCATCACCTGTCAGAATTGACATGATCCCAATGGCAGAGAACATTGAAGGAATTTCATGAAGGTGTGGGAAAGCAAAGTGATCTGGAGGGGAGATGCTTGGGGTAGGTGCTGAAGGGTGAAGACAACAGCACTACTATTGAATCCTTTCATTGATGTCATTGTCCTCTGCATGGTGATATTCCCTACATCTTACTTGGCCTTGATTTGAGGTTTGATTTAGTCATTGCAGTACTTGAAAATGTAGAGCTCTGCAGGGGTACAGATGTGTGATTCACATCTTTCAGCTCTATTAATAGCTTTATCAAAAAATGGAATATTTCTTTTGTTACAGGCAGCTGCTCTGTTGTGAGGTATTTGCATACTAGCAAAACTACATTTTTAGTTGCTATATTTATTAGTAAATGTGTAAGCAAAAAGTAACATGAGTAGAGATTAACTCATGGCTTTGTCTGCATCCACAGCAGCTCCTAGAGCTTCATCTTGTGTTGTGTCAAGTGGATGGACCTTTAATGACTGTAAACAAGACAGCCTTCTCAGGCCATTTTTCAATCCAAGGAGTGAACAGTGATGGCCAGAATTGATGGTAAGTATTGGTGCCAGCATGCTGCATGGGTATATCTCCAGGTATCTATAATGATACCTGTACCTGAATCTGTTGCAGGTCAATACCCATAGTCAAGGGTGTGAATGCTAACCATGGGTCATGATTTTAAGACCTGTGAGTATACCCATGAAGGATATGCCTGCAGATGTGGTATATTTAGGTGTAGAGTACAGTTAGTATAATGTAGACTACTTTTCAGCCTTGGGCTCAATCCCATCCCATCCCACAGCAAGCTCCTTTTTGGGCCCAATGACATCCGGAAGCATAGCAACCTGTTGAACATCTTCACTCTTGATAAGCCCCATGCAACTCCAATAACCAAGGTAGAGCAGGATACATGTTGATTGGGTAGCAAGCCATAATGAGTGCACATATGTAAGGAGCAGCTGACTGTGGCTAAAGAGTTACTTGACATTAATGGAGGTGGCTAGAACAGATTGTCAGTGTGCTCATCAATGTAACAACTATGACATACCTGGAATTATGAGGTAATTCAGCATCATGCATGACAATGAATACTGCCCACAATATTCATACCACCACAGAAGTGAATCAATGACATGTTCAACATCAGTTGATAAATATTGGTTAAGTTCCAAGTGTAAATCTGTCCATTTTGGAGGAGCTAATGCAGCTAGGTTATTGGTTGGCTAGAGGGTAACAGTCAATGCCATCTGCCTTGGATGATAGAACATACAATGACTGACCTTTCAGCATGTGCTGCTGGTGCTGTGATCCTTGTCAGGGACTTTACTGAGTTCTTGTGGCTTGTTGACTTTGCTGACCTTGACAGCCTAAAGAGAACTATATAAGCATTCATATTCATGATGGATGAGTTCTTCTGCTGTGTCAATCCACTCTTGTTTCCATTTGGCTTGCTGAAAGTATTATAGTTTATGGTGGGAGTGAAGGACTGTTTGTACAGCATTAGTCTCTGAGAATCCAAATTAGAAATTGAGTTTGCAAACCCATTGCAATGTGGTAAACATTAGAGTTGTCTGTCAGTTCATAGTACCTATTCAATGTTTTTTTTTGCAAGGGAGACTGCAGCATGGATCAGTGGAGAGAGCTTTCTATCTCAAGAGTAGGTCATTGAGACCTCATCAATGCTGTCCATCACAGGAATAATGGCCACAAGCTTGGGAATATTCTGAGAAATGAACAATGTTGTATCTTTGAGAATCTGTGGTATGGCATATACAGTCTTGGTCAGCAAGCATGCAATGTGCTCATGATCAAGCCCTTAGCCCAAGCACCTCATGCAACTGCTCAACAGGCTCCCATTCATTGTTGGCCAACTTATACTTTCTCAGCCTCAGATCTCTTCTTTGAGTTACAGTATCCACCACCTTCCTATGCTTCAGTGGGTAGTCAAGCACATCCCATGTCCATATAAAGCAGTAACATTTTTCCACCAATCACTGGCCAGTCAATGTGTCATTTCCCCACCAATCACCAGCTAGCCCATGCCAGCCAATGGGCAATGATTAGTGTAAATAACAGGCTGGCTGGTGAATGCATAGTCCATGGTTTGCCAGTAGGTCCATGACTGACCAAAGGGTAGTATTAAATAAATGAGCCTTCCTTTCCAGTTGATAAATGACTACTTACCTGTACATTACTGGCTGGCCCATCACACCAAGTCCCTCCTTTGCTGGCTAGCCCATGACTATTTGCCTGTGCACCACTGACTGGCCCATAATAACCAGTCCCTTCTTTGCCAGCTGGCCCATGGCTATTCACCTGTGCTCCACTGACTGGCCCATGGTAACCAGTCCCTCCTTCACTGGTTGGCCCATGGCTACTTGGCTGTACATCACTGGCTGGCCCATCAAGCCAAGTCTCTTCTTCACTGGCTAGTCCATGGCTATTTGCCTGTGCACCACTGACCAGCCCATGGTAACCAGTTCCTTCCTTGCCAGCTTGCTGAAGGCTGCTTGCCTATGTATTATTGCCTGGCCCACAGTAACCAGTCCCTCCCTTGCTGGCTCTCTAAAGACTGCTTGCCTATGCATTATTGGCTGATCCATAATAACCAGTTCCTTTCTTGCCAGCTTACCAAAGGCTGCTCACCTATGCATTATTGCCTGGCCCACAGTAACCAGTCCCTCCCTTACCAGTATATCTTCTAACTAATAGTTGTATATCTCATATCTAGTGATTCTCCACATTGGCAAGCAATTCCAGCATGCCCAATAAGTGACTATGATGCTATTTGATAATGCTGTAATAGTAGCTTAGCCAAACAATTTCATTTTGCTGTGTTCTCATCTTAATATGCCTGTTACCTAATAGTTGTGTATTGTATATCCCATTTCTTCTGTGTGCTTCAGTGAGTGATTCCAGCATGCTCAATAGGTGATCATGATGCTATTTGATAGTGCTGTTACAGTAGCTTAGCCAACCTATTTCATTTTGCTGAATTCTCTTCCTAACGTGCCTTCTACCTGTTACAGATTTTCTTTCATTTTATCCTTCTACAGTAACTATGCTCTTGTGCATTCACCTTCTCATATGCAAGAGGCTTACACCCTTATGGCAATTACCTTAGGCTGCACTACCTTTACAGACGACTTACTTCATCTGGACAATTAACCTTTTCTAGGCAGTTCTCATGTACTGCCTCATCTTCCCCTTAGCCCAGATGGTCTGTGCACCCTTAGCCTATGCATGATTCCAGTAGTATAAATACTTCACCATTTGTACAATAGTTCTCCATCTAGTTCTACACAATATACTTGCTAGAGCTTGGTCATTCTGTGAGTGATTAGTCTTTTGATTAGTCATAGTGAGACCCCTAAGCTTCTTAGTGTCTTCACACTACATTTGAGTGTGCACTACAACTAGGTTCTACACATTAGCATAACAAAAGAACTACAATAGATTGTCCAGTTTACCTCTGCTGTTTAGCATAAGGTCTCTTCCACCACCATTACCATTTCATGGCAAAAAGGAATCCAAGCCCCCTCCCCTGAACAGGAGGTGAATGTTGAAATTGCAGTACCCCCTCTCACAACTGAATCCACCAACTCCCACTACAATGACTCCTCCTTCTTTGACTGCAACTCTGCCACCCCCACCCCCTCCCCCTCTTCATCTTTAATCTCTGAAGGAACAGTTCTTTATAACCCAAGTCAATCTGTTCAACCAGCTGCACCTCTATCACCATGAAGCACTACTACTGAAGAAAGAGCAGAATCTCCATTAGAATCCCCCATTCCCATGGACATCAATAACCACAAGTCAGAGATTAAGGCAGGTCTGCCAGATGATTTTTCCAGTCACACAGATGATGCACCTTGATGGCTGCTGGCCATGAAGGCCTACTTCCAGATGAACTCTCATTTCTATAACAATTGAGCCAAGACCCTTACCCTCCTTGCCAAAATAAGCAAAGGATGAGGAAAGGACTTTTCTGAGGGTAGGTACTGGAAAATAGAAGATGAGACAGTGGAGGACAATGCTAAGTCCTTTGCCGCTGTAACTCAAGGCTTTATCAAAGCCTTTACCTCATACAATGTTGAAGCCAAGGCTTGAATCGACTTGGGAAGGTTAAGACAGAATCTCAGGGATCCTGATGGACTGGACAACTATAACCTCCAGTTCCAACTTCTTGCTGGAAAAGCCAAGATCATAGATCAGAAGGTGTTGATTGAGTGGTACATCAATGGCCTAGACAAGGAGCTCTCTGACTCCATCATCATGATGTCCATCATTCAACTGCTATGGACAAATGGATTCAGAAAGCCTCCCAATTCACTGGGCAGGCAAGGAAACAAGATGGATGCTGATGAGAAAGAGCCTTTATCCCTGCATCCACATGGATTCCATCCCACCAGACTTGCTCCACCCCTCATCATGACCCAAATGCTATGGATGTGGATGCTATCTGCCTTACTCTGGTTGAGCATGCCTGCCACATGAGAGACAATCTCTGCTTCATCTGCCATTAGAAGGGATGTTGCACCACCAACCACCCTTGCCCTCCCCCTCATAACAACAATCTACCTTGCAGTAACAATAGCTCACCATGTTCCCAAAGGAACCTCCAGAGGGTTAGAGCTGCTTCCACCACTCCTACCCCAGACTCCATTGCAGCCTATGTCACTAGCCTTGGAGGAAGGAACATCCCTAAAGAGGATGCCCTACAGGTATTTAAAACCTGCTATAAAGAACAGCCAGAGGAAGTGGGAGTAACAGTGGCAGCTGCAAGGATAGAAACAGCTAAGGATTTTTAAAATAGAGGAAAGTCTCAATGTCTTCTCCTCCACCCATAATAGCTCCTGTATTTGTATCAGAATTGCATGTCCAGTCAATCCAAATCCCCCTCTCCCTTTACACACATGCAGGAGCAGAAATCGTTGACATCACCATCCTAATTGACAGCAGCACTATAGGATGCTTCATTGATCAAGACTTCATTTTGAGGCATCATATTCCTACCGCTCGCCTTCCAAAACCACTGAAGGCTCAAAATGTAGATAGATCCACCAATAGGAAAGGGATCATCTGACACCAGGTATTCCTCACTCTTTGGATAGGAGAGATGGAAGAAGAATGAAAGTTGATGGTCATCAACTGTGGAATCAAGAATGTCATCCTCAGTCTCCCTTGGCTGAAAGATCTCAATCCCATTATCGACTGGGCGACTGGACAGGTCACCATCCCAGATCAACTCCCTACTCCTCATCACAATTCCCCCAAAGCCATCACTCAACAATACCTTGTCTGATATCTAGAGATAGATCCAGACCTTTGTATCACCCACCTGTGGAAAAAGTGACTTGATTGCTCCCTATCTGCTTGTAAAACAACCATCACAACCAAGATCGCTTCAAAGGCCAAGAAGGTGGAGAAGAAACTCCCATCACAATACTCTGCCTTCTGAGATGTGTTCAAGAAGAAGATCATCAACAAACTACCCCCCTTTTGACCCTTTGATCATGTCATCAACCTCAAAGAGAGTTTCACTCCAAAGGTCACCAAGGCCTATCCTCTCAACCCAAAAGAGCTTGACACCTGCCAAGCATTCATCAATGAACATGTCAAATCTGGAAAGATAGTCCCATCGAAGTCACCACAGACTTCCCTCTTCTTTTTTATTACAAAGAAGGATGGATCAGTCCACCCCTGCCAGGATTACTAATATCTCAGTGAACATACTATCAAAAACACCTACCCCCTTCCTCTCATATCTGATCTCATGGACAAGCTGAAAGGCTCTTACCTCTTCACCAAAATGGATATTCGATGGAGGTATAGCAATGTACTGACCAAACCTGAAGATCACTGAAAGGCTGCCTGCATCACCCCCCTTGGCCTCTTTGATCTGATGGTAATGTTCTTTGGACTCTGTAATTCCCCTGCCACCTTCCAGGCCCTCATGGACCACCTCTTTATGACATGATGGCAGAAGGATGGCTTATCATCTATATGGATGACATCCTCATCCACTCCACCTCCTCCACCATTCACAAGAAACAGACAAAACAAGTTCTCAAATGACTACAAGAATACAAACTCTTCCTCAAAGTTGAGAAGTGTTCCTTTGATGTCAAAGAGGTGGAATATTTGGGGATGATCATGCAGGAAGGGCAGATAAAGATGGACCTGGTCAAGTTAAGTGCCATTGATGACTGGAAACCTCTGTCTTCCATTAAAGCAGTCTGGTTGTTCATAGGGTTTTGGTTTCATTGGCAGTAGATGTGCACCATTATTGGTGTATTATAAAAAATATAACTAATAGGAGTTAGTGCAATGCTTGAGAGTATACCAGTACTCATAAAGTATTATTAAATGGCTTCTTTAGGGTCTTGCCTGCAGGTTTCAGGATTGCACCTGGCAAAATCATTTCCATTGTAGAATGATTTGCTATAAATTCCATTTTGGTACAGTCTTCTAGATTAAAGAAATCCTTGCAATATGGAGTAATGTAATGCATTGATCTGTTATCAATTATTCTGTGATCATAGTAAAAGGCTACATGCATGTTCTCTCAATGAATTGGGCTTTGCAATGTTAATCTTAGCCAGTGTTAAGCAAAAATACTGGCCAAATTGAAATCAAATTCCTCATCTATATAACCAGGGAGATATTCAATACCATTACAAACATTAATATCTCTAGAGTACATACTATATGCAATTAACACTAACTCCTTTTCCAGCTCTTCAATGATATATATATACAAGTTTCATAGCAAGATCAAGAAAGTTGCCATGTGGATTGCATTCATGCAACTCCATCAAGTGTGAAAACAAGGAACAAACATATTCAGTCTGTCAAAGCCAAGCCAAGTATCCTACTCTCTGAATTGATCATAGAGTGAGATGCCAGCTAGATATGTTGCAATACCAACATTCATCTCCAAAATAGACTCAATTTAGAGCCTTGTTATCAAGTACTTGTGGATTGACCCTCTTAGAAAGTACACTATAGGCATGATCCTATACATACATACTTGACCAACACAGTATTGAAGGCATCCCTATGCTAGTCAGCAAATAGCAAGTCAAGATTCCCTTTTGGAATTTTGAATGCTGGCACATCATGGTTGATCACTCTATGCATTTCCTTCTTCCAACCTTCCCTTGTGATTTCTCTTTCCACCTGCAGATCTTATTTCATCTTGTTTTCCCATGATGTTGGTCAGCTCATCCTTGAATCTTTGTCTCTTGGAGAGCTTGTTATATTCCTGGATTATATTATTAGTTAGTAGTAAGCTTCTATTTGCTGATACCAAACATCAATCACTAATTAGACTCTACTTTGTAAGAATGCACTTGAGATTACTGGTATTCAGAATGTCAGCCCCTTCAATCTCTTGCTTGCCTGGGTGCAGGATCAAATTAATCATAGTACACATAG
>JBBPQN010000996.1:0-11026 GCA_038092575.1 Boletus subluridellus
CATACACTTGCTCTCCCCCAACTCCGATGTTCGCATATCTGGTCCCGCTTACACCGTCAAGATGGCGCTTGCCTCGGACCAGACAGCCCCAAAGCCCTCTGCTCACCCTGTAGATACCGCACCCGCCAAATCCATCGTCGTCATCGATACCCCTCCACGTTCAGTCTTCCTTCCTTCCGTTCCCTGAGTAGCATTTTTGACGTTCAAATATCGATACAGACACAAGGAATGCTGTCTGGGGAGGTCTCATGACCGCAGGTGCACAGGCCAGAGAGGCCGTCGGCGTCGTCATATCTGGTCGGTGCAGAGACCTGGCCGAACATCGTGCCGCAGGTTTCCCAGTGTTTGCACGCGGACACTCGACTCTTGGGCAATCACCCTTTGTTCGTCCATCAGCCGTCAACGTTCCACTCGTCATCCAACCGCAAGACAACGCAGAGGGCCCGGATGCATTTCCAGCGGTCACAGTCGAACCTGGTGACTGGATCGTCGCGGACGAAGATGGTGTGGTCTGTGTTCCCAAGGACATGGTGGACAGAGTGGTAGAGGTAGCCAGGGTCGGAAGAGAGATCGATGCCAGAGTACTCGAGGATATCAAGGCTGGCAAGGGCGTCCAGGCGTCGTTCAAGCTGCATAGAGGTAGTTGACCCACCCAAAGCTCTAGCCACGTCGTTGGGATTCTACCATCTTCCCATGATCCAGACTGTCACTATGGCCTTGGGCTTCGTCATGATTGCATTAGAACACCCCCTCCCCTCCATCAAGGGGTCGCCAATACATCGTAGCATACCGCTAAGAATCGTGTTACATACACGCAATGTCATGCATTCAACACACAAGCGTCGTCGGGAAATCAGTCGCAGTATGCGCCTTCGCTGGCCGGCTTTTGCGACTAAATCAGCAACGCGTGGCAGGCAAGACGCGTCAACACTACTCACGGCGACGTCCCTTGCGTATCGGTATAGAATACCTCTCCTTTCTTTCAGCGCACTCTTACCCGAAACATCCCATTCTTTCCTGCGCGCCGCGATCTCATCCTCTCCTACTAGCCAATTGGTGGTTCGCGATGCCGCATCTATGATGATGCGATCACCATCTTTGACAAGAGCGATAGGGCCACCCAAGATGGCTTCAGGGACAACGTGACCTGGTAAGAGCGATCATAAATACCTCAAGCACGACCCCAAGCACAAACGCGACACACCAATGATAAATCCTCTGGACCCCCCTGAGAAACGTCCATCGGTAATGAGAGCGGTCGAGTTACCAAGACCAGCTCCCATCAAAGCAGCGGTGGGTCCTGTGATCAAACCCGATGAGAGAATGATTGGAGTGGGTCACCGTCTCGAATTCACCTAACATCTGTAGAAGAACTTAGACATATGTAGGGTAGGCAGACCTGATAGCGTACCTCAGGCATCCCAGGTGCACCCTTTGGGCCTTGGTATCTGAAGATAAGGACAGTGCCTGGTTTGATCTCTCCTCTTTCAAGAGCGGGGTAGAAGTCATGCACGCTGGTGACGAATTTAGCTTTTACTGCCGAGCCCCGGTGTATAATTTACTACCTGTCGAAGCACTTCGCAATACCCTGTCATCTCGGACTCAGAAATTGGACTTTGGGGTCATACAGAACGCAAAGACGGACCTCAAATCTCAGACCTTCTTTACCAGTCAGTTTAGCGACAGCAGTTCCAGGCGCCAAGTTTCCGCGCAAAATCGTCAAATGGCCCGTCGGTTTGATCGGGTTCTCCACTCTATTGATGATATCCTGCGTTTCAAAGTCAAGTTCTGGTACGTCCTCGAGATTCTCTGCGAGCGTCTTTCCCGTGACGGTCATCTGACTACCATCGATCAGATTAGTGTGCTTGAGAAGATATTTCAGCAGTGCCGGGATTCCTCCAATCTTGTGCACGTCTTCCATGTAGTACTTCCCAGATGGCCTTAAGTCATGATCAGTCCAAGAAACGTTACAGACCCAGCTGCATGCATACTTGAGGTTAGCAATGTAAGGCGTTCTGTCAGAAACTACTTGGAAGTCATCGATTGTGAGAGGTATATCAGCAGCCCGTGCAATGGCGAGCAAGTGGAGTACCTTCCCGTTATCAGACACATGAAAAGAAAGAGATATTTGGGGGACGTACTGCGTTGGTTGATCCACCAAGGATGTTGACGATAGTGATTGCATTCAAGAACGACTGGCGAGTGAGAATGTCCCTGGGCTTCAAGTCCAGCTCGAGTAGACGCCTCATATATTTCGCAGCCCTGAAACACTCCTGAATTTTTTCTGTGAACAGAAGATCAATCACCATCTTCGACTTGGGAATCTTTACTCACCTGGATAAGTCGCTGGCGTACTAGAGGAATACGGCAAGGACATTCCCAAAACCTCGAGAGCAGAACTCATGGTGTTTGCTCTGCATCATCATAACAGGGCTCACGCACAACGAAAACATCGAGATGGATGTACTCACGTGTACATCCCACCACAAGCACCCGGGCCGGGGCAGGCATGCCTGACCACGTCAAACCGTTCCTCGTCATTGATAAGACCAACCGCATATGCACCTGACGGCCGTAGGTATCACGAAAGAAGAGAAATTGAAAATCTTTATACCGTATGATTCAAGGGCGTCCAAGATGTTAACAGTGCCGCCCTTCTGGAATCCCATCGAGGGACAATCGACGTGGCGAGTACCCACTTGAATGGTTCCACCGTACACGATGATGGTGGGACGATTGTGACGCGCGGCAGCGATTAAAACACCAGGCATGTTCTTATCGCATCCAGGGACGGAGATGTTGCCGTCGTAATGTTGTGCCTAACAAGGCGAATTCGCGTTCGCGAGGCGGCACCACTATGACATGCAGTATTGCTCAACTCACCAAAGTGACCTTGTCTCGTTGTTAGCCACTTTAAACAGGGTTTTCAGAAAGTGACTCACAGCCTCGATAGAGTCCGCGATCAGGTCGCGACTAGGTAGCCTGTGAAGACACAAGTCAACCAAGACTCCCCATGTAGCCTTAACAATCCAGCAAATACGTACGAGTAACGCATTCCTGTAAAGACAGGAATGAGGAAATACACTTCACGGGAAGGTATAAGACATACCGTCAGTACCCATAGTGGTTCCATCGCTAGAAATCATGATGAGATTAATGTCATCGACGAGACTGCACTGTAACTACAGACCTGACACCGATGGTATTGAAGAGCAAGCCAACGAGGCCATCCTCCTTGCAGCCCTCCTTGACCTTTTTCGCGAGGTCGAGCTTTTTGTCGAAAGATCAGCCCAACTCGCTTGTGGACGACAGTTGGCGGAGCTCACAAGGTGCATGTTGCACGGATTCCCTCGATGGTGATCAGATCATTGCCTTCCGACACAACATTCCACACTCACCCTCCCACCAGATCGGAGAGATACCGATCTACCAGAGAAAGTCTGGTGATGTGCTAGTCCTTGAAAACACACTCATACCTGAGGCTTATTCATATCCTCTTCGGTCAAGCCAGTGGCGTAGACTGCAGGCAACTTGTTAGAATATACCGCCTAGAAGGGATACACACTGCCACGAACGCATGGCTTGAGCTCCACCTCGGGCCTTGCATGCACTGGTTAGTGACCCCTTTCATATCACGTCGAATACATAAAATGCCCACCTTGTCCTGCGTCAACTGACATGAGAATTTGTTGAGCTTGACGTTGTTGGAAGTCCCCGAGGGCTTGGAAACATTGTGACTAGTGGCCGACCGGTCGATTGTTGATCCAAAGTGAAAGATTAGGAACTTACATCTCAACGCCAGACATGATCGGTGATCGTTGTACGGACACTCGAAAGGGTGAAGTATGTGGTGTCCTACTTATAATGCTCAAACTGGTCCGGGTATCGTTTCGCTAGACTCGGAGCCTGAGTACCCTAGGCCCATCGTCCCAGATTATCTAGATCAACTACCCATCACACCCGGCCTATCAGCAAAATGTGTATGGCCTTATCCAAACTCTTACGGCACTTACTTGATACTGAATCGTCTTGACACAGAGCCCGAGGGAAATTAAGTTAAAGTTAAAGGCTCGTGCAAGTGGTTATTAGATCCGGAGCCCTCGTTCAGTTCTCCCTTTGTACCAAATGTGGCATCTACGTATGAGATTAGTAGTCCACTCAGGATGCAGAGTCCCGACAGACCTCCCGTGCACCTCTAAATGTTGTCCTGCCCGATATCATCACCTCTTCTGCTCACTCGAATGTGCTGAACAAGAATGCACAATTGTTGTTGAGTACATTGAGTGGGATTAAGCTATCGAGGATATCAAGGCTGGCAAGGAGGTCATGCATCATGACCCACCTAAATTTCTAGCCACGTCGTTGGAATTCTACTTCATAGAGTCTACTACTAATAGGCAAGACGCGTGTACTTACTTACTGGCACATTACACGAAGGATATGTATCGAGTACAAAGTACAACGGTCATTCCGTCAAATCCAGCAGAACAATAAGAATAACGCGCATGCACTAAATGCGTGGAAAGGTCTATTTGAACCAATGATTGTCTAGCATCCAATTTTCGTCAGCAGTTTTCCCCATACGGATCACGACAGGCTTACAAGACTCTACACAGCGCATTCATGCACGCACCCCTGCTTTCATTGTGAGACTGGTCTTCAGCGCATGAATGGCAAAGCGGATACAATTGTGGAAAGCCCAAAGGAGAGACACTTGATTGACCTCGGTCAGAACATCGCCACGAATTTACAGCAGAACCGACTCACGAAGCAGAATAGGAAGCCAAAACAACAAGAGCATCCGGTCATCTACATAAAATGTCAGCAACAGAGATTGGAAAATTAACACCATCCTCACGTTTCTTTGCCGTATGGGTATGCGCTTTCACAGGTATATATTCGTATGCGTCGGCATCCGGTGCCGGCGTCGAGGTAACCTCGTAACCCACACGTCTAGTTGGACGGTCCAGTACGTTCGGTGTTCGGGGGGTAGTGGACTCGGGGTTGAGTTCTTGGAGTTCCACCGTGTCTGTCACGGGCTGTTGCGTTGTTGTCTCCTGAGTTTCTCTTGGGGTGTACATTGGAGGTGCTTCGTCGACTGGCGGAGGACGGAGAGTTGCAGTTGCAACAGCCACGGCTATCCATTTCTCCCATGTTGCCCGAAGCTCCTGGGCGGTACTGTACCCACTCGACCTCGAGTCACCCTCTTTACTACTCGGACCTTCGTTACGCGGGCCATCCCGTTTATCGCTTAGGAATGACGGCCAACCAGAGATTGGTACAAACACAGGGAATACCATCGGTATCTGTGGTAGTGCAGCCCAAGGAACAGCAGGCATCTCGGGTAAATGAGGCAGCGGGAGCTGCGGTATGGTGGGTATGATACCTTGGGGAGCGGGAATTTGTGCGAGTGTCCGTTGGATCAATGCGACAAACGATGCAGCCTGCTTCTCATCAGATGTATCATCGAGTTTCTGCATTGTGTTATCCTCGATTTTGTCCAGGGTTTGCGAAGGTTGCGATATCTGAGGGCTCTCGGGTTGTTCATGCGTATCGTGAGGTCGATGGAGACGGCGACGAATGCCACGAGATATATGTCTTCGTCTGATCACGGCGGTCGTCGCATCCTCATCACTTTCTACGTCCCCCAAATGAGATTCGCCATCCTCATCTTCATCCTCGAGATAGGCTTGGGACAGGTCGTCTTCCGAAGTTACATGGTTAGTGATTCCCTCAAAGAAATCGGATGGGGCAATGTCTTGAGGTGTCTTCCCGAGAGCGTTGACAATCTCCAAGTCTGCACCAGCGACTACGAGGAGTCGGGCACACTCTTCTGACTGGACCAAGACTGCAAAATGCAGAGCCGTATATCCATTGCGGTCACGAGCATCCAGGTCGATACCGTGCGCGATAAGGAATTCAGTCAGAGAGGTGAATTTCAAGAATACCGCCAGGTGGAGTAGGGTCTGCCCGCTCGATGTGGTGTGAGACACGGCAACTGTGGGAGGTATGCCAGAGTGCCTCTCAACGGAGACATCAATGAGCGACAGGAACTTCATGACAGCAGCCTCGTAGTTATGCCTCTCTCCGATGCGTAGGAATAAGAGAGGCCGGATGTCATGAAAAGACGGTGAAGCGACTTGCATCGTACTGTCGGCGGCCGAGCTGGACCCGGATGGTGAGTCCTCAGTACCTGTAGACCCAACGATGCGCAAAGCAATATTCTTTGCATCCTCGATTTTCCCGGTCATCTTGAGCCCGACCACCTGGAGAGCAAGCTCCATTCTAAGATTGAAGTTATAAAACGTCTCGAGAAGATATCTTGGCTCACTTACAAAGCGCGGTCCGATTCATCAGTGTAAGTGAAAAGAGATGGAAGTGTGGAGTTCTTGGTCTCGTCGAGACCTTCGAACCACACCGCAACAACGCCAGGAGCAGACCGGGGAGGTAAAACGCAAAGCAGAGTGTTATCACTCCACCTCTGGGTCGAACTAGCAACGACATCACCGAATACGCAGTTAAACTGAATTGCCGGATGAAAGTTTTCGCCAAGAACAGTGACTTCTATGCCACCATGAGTTGGACCAGACGAAGGGATAAGACGATGGATCTTGGGCAAGGGAAGTGAGGTAACGGGTGGCGGGGAACTTGGATTAAAGAAAAGAAAGGGCATGGGTTGGGGAGGCACGAGCGTAGTAAGGAGTTGTGAAGGTTGTGTTACTGGGGAAGTATTAGGGGAAAACATGTCAGAGGGGGAAGAAAATTGAGATGTTGTAATAGTGGAGATGCCGTTCGGAGGACTAAAAATGGAGTTACCAGAAACACTGTTGAGGAGAGAGGTAGAGATGGGTTCCCTCGGGTTGAACGCGGATGGGGAATCTCCGTCTGTTGTGAATGGTACTGAAGGCGGAGGAGCTGGTACAGGACTTAAGGGTCGTGGCAGCTGTGATGGAGTTGGCGAACGGGTGTTGGGCCCTGTAGAGGGGTGCATGCAAGGGGAGTTGACGGAAGAACTCGGACTAGTAACGCTAGCCTCCCTGGAGAACTTGGACTGGTTGTTGCGACCGACCATATCATAAGGTTTAGAACGTGTCTTTGATTGACCTTTGCCATTTCGAGATGGATGCTTCAGGAAAGAAGTGTTGTCTGTGAGTGGCGTAGCGGGAGACAAGCTGGACCAATCAACTTGCGTCTCCAAGGTAGGCGTGGACGCTCCCGACTTGACAGTTGATTTGTGATCATCAGTAATCATAATTGGGGGTGTCATACCCGTGCCAACCAGACGGCCGTTGTGGTCCAGCATTGTGAAGTGAATATTAAACCCGACCTTCTCTCGGTGATGCCTGCAGTAGCAAGTGATGCGAACAGGAAGCACAGCAGACCCGGCAGAAAAATCGAGCACGTCCGGGCAATTAAACTGAATGATACTCGTCGTGTCTTCCTTGATGTTTCTTGGGCGCTCGCAGCCATCTTCGGGAGTGTCCGAATCCGAACGAGCTGGCCGTACACGAGCTGCGAGTTTGCGAGCCACACGTTTTGCCTTGATTATAGAGATGTAACTTGGAATGCATAAGTGGGACCCTGAAGCCATACCTCTCTGTTCCTGCAACTTCCACAGCTAACGACATGGTTATGTGGGGCTGAAGCACATGTTACGGTCGCAATTAGATGAAGGATGTCCAGTGGTGCGGGATCTTGCTGCATGTTAGAGCTAAAGCAAGGATTACTGATACAGGACATTCACCTATCTTTCCCTCTCTTCGGGTACGCTTCTTGGTAGACGTCCCGGGTGGGAGTTTGAGCCATTTCCAAGAGCCAACTCTATCGTACTGATTTTGTTCCCCGGCGGAGGTGCTTGCATGTGCGAGGTCGACAGTAACGCGCACCTGCGTCTCGACGCGCGACTTTGTACCGCTCTCGGGAATGTTTGGCGTTAAGATGGCAAGACTGATGGCAAGGAGGTGATAAGACGGTGAAGTGAGATATGAATAACGACATACTTGTAGCACGACTCTCTCGGGGGATAAACAACCCTGCGTGGAATAGACGCCGGGTCCCGCTTGCATGCCCGCATGGCAGGAGGAGGCACGATTGGAGTGGAGTGCATTTGAGAGAAAGGGGGTATAGAGAGACCGGACTCGGGGATGGACCGTCGGAGTGATGTCCGAAGAGGCTCTGGTAAGACTAACTCCGGCTGGGTGGCTTTTGAGGGTGAGTGAGTGTTCGATTTTTCCACGCCCGAGCACGCAGAACTGCAAGGGAAACAGATGAGATGAGTTGGAGGAAGGAAAGCACATGGATATCCATACTCGTCATAAGCGTGTTCCTGGATGATGTCGTCGAGTTGAAGCATGCGCTCGTCGTCCGGCTTTTGGAAGGGGTCACCGTCGCAGACTCCGATGGGTGAGGCGTCCTTGGCAATGTGTAATGGACGATACCAAGCAGGCAGTTCATTGTGGATGGTTACATTGTGGGGGACATCGGAGGTTTCTGGCGTTTCTGGGGATGATGAACGAGTGTCCATCGTTTCTGCGGTTGTCGTTGACACCGGCGACGAGGGCGAGCACGAACGACGAGCTCAGGGACGGGCTGGCAGGCAGGAAGAGTGACACTCAGCGACAGACAGCAACAGACGATGCAAGACACAGTCGAGGACCCCGGTCACAGATACAGACACAGACCCCAAGGACGCTGCTTACATGATATTTTCCCATTCCTTGAACCAGTTTGCGCGAATGTTGACAGACAGCACCGGCATTGTCCTCACCATGAAGCGCGGCGCAGAGAGACAGATCACCAAAGACGGCCCCGACGACGACGACGACGACGACATCGAGGTGTGTATTTCTCGTCTCGACGGTCTTCCTCTACTCACGTATACAAGGAAATACAAGACCCTCAGGGCTTTCAAAAGGCGGACGAGTCTGCGCTAGCCAAGAGACAGTATGCCGCTCCGACTCCCTTCATCGTATACACCACACATCTGACTGTGTTTCAGAATACGCGCTCTGCCAAAGCGCGCCTTGGCTGCTTCGAGGCCACCATCTCTCAATGGATTCCCGCCAGCTCTCGCTCCCGATGTAGACAAAGTCGTGAGTGAGATGTGTATTCTGTAACCACCATCCCTCACGTCCCACCCAGGAGGCCGCTCCTCAAACCAAGTTTGCGGGGTTCGTCGGCTTTGGAGCAGGAACCTCCACGTCCAATCCGTTCACTTTCACTGCCCAGCCACCGCCTGTATCTGCCTCCGCGTCCTCTGCACTCGACACCACATTCAAGTCCACACAATCAACCCCCACACTCACCCCATCCTTCGTGTCACCGTCTTTGGGAGCACCCAAACTGTCCTCCTCGGACTCCGATCCATCCCCTCCAAAACCCGGAACGTCTCCCCCTGCAGAGGAGACAGATCTCGCCATGGCGCTCAAGTATTTCAAGTCTCTCCGGGGTCTTAATGTTTCTTTCCTTTCCGCAATATCGGCCGCAGTCGAGAAGGATCCCTTCTTTGACGTCGCCGGCTTAGTAGAGTCTTACAAGAACCTGCGGACTACAATTCAGTCCGATTTTGATGGCTCTTCACAGCCGGTTACAGTCCGTGGTTCCGTTACGACTAACTCTACTCCCCTTTTTGGTGCCAAGGTACCGCCAGAGAAAACCACCTCGTTCTTTATGCCAAAACCGTCTGTAGGGTTTGCTGAAGCGTCTTCCAAACCTCCCTCGACCAGCGAAAGCGGCATGAAGACTGGTGGTTTCACGTTCCCGCCCTTTTTACCACCCCCAAGTTCTACGTCTACGCAATTACCCTTCACCCTCGCATCCAAGTCGACTGAACCATCCACATCTTCTACCACTTCCCCTGAACCTCCAAAATCTGCTTTCACATTTGCTGCTTCAAGTACATTCGCTTCAGCGTCGAGCCTGTCGCCCATCTCTGGCTTTTCATTTGCTGCTCCCTCAAGCACTGAGAATACCACATCCAAGTCGGTTTCTGGATCCTCAAGCCAGGAAACTGCGAGTTCATCCGCTAGCTCATCGTCACAACCAACCCCGACCGCACCTAGCCTTGACTCCAGCAGCGTGCCGAATTTTTTTACTACCACCAAACCCACGAGCGCATTCGGCACCTCTGATGCAGCATCCAAACCAACGTCAGTATTCGGCAGTTCTATCTTTGGCAGCAGCAGTATGACCGAGTCGAGCAAACCATCGCCATTCAACCCAACTCCCTCTGATAGCAAGGATAGTTCCAAGGTTACCACCACTCTCTTCGGCAATGCGACACCAACATCTTCCTCTACATCGGCAAACATCTTTGGGTCATTTTCTGACAAACCTGTCAGTTTCTTTGGCAGTGCTTCCCCACCTAAAACTGGCGCGTTCGCTTTTGGAAAACCAGGTGGAAGTATTGGAAATCCCGTAGGCTTCGGATTCGGCAGTTCTGCACTTAGCGCTGGCGACACTACAATACCAGGACCGTCAAGCTCAGGATTTAACTTTGGGGCGCCATCGACGAAGCCTAGCGAACGTTTGTTTTCTCCGACTACGACCGACAAGTCATCCGAGTCGACTCCGCAGCCCGAAGCCGAAGGCAACGAGGAAGGTGGGGAGGAAGAAGCGGCGAAGCTGCTGCCTTCCCATACCCACGATGAGGAAGGCGAGGGTGAAGAAGACGAGGAGACGACGCATGTTGTGAGGTGCAAGGTCTATCGACTGTCCAAATCAGAGGATAAAAGCGAATGGAAAGACCTCGGAGTCGGTTCGTCCTCCCCGCTCTGGCCCAAATCAGCCGTGATGTAGACCTTTTTGCCAACAGGGATGTTCCGATTGAAAAAGCACAAGGAAACCAATGCTCGACGTGTTCTGCTGCGGAATAGTAACACGGGCAGAATCCTTGTTGTCAGTATACGGTGTTCATTCCTAGTTTTCTTTCTTATCACTTTTCTGGCAGAACTTCCGGATATATGGGAGCCTGAAGCCTTCGTTGGCGAAGACTTCCGTCTCCTTCATCGGATATGAAAACAGTACG
>JBBPQN010000997.1:0-11020 GCA_038092575.1 Boletus subluridellus
TCGGGTATCTCTGAGTTCACACCCTTGGTCTGAAGAATTTTTTCTTGCAGTTATTGTCTGTGACGCCGGTTGTCAAGAATGGCTTTCTTATCAAGGTGCCGCTAGTGAGCTCTACTTGTTTTCCGCCGCGTTTAAAACTAGCTCAAACGCGGCAACCAGATTGGCAGCTATTACGAAGACAAGACGCCTGCATCGGACAAACCCTTCTGATGGTCCATAGACTTCTAGACCCGCATCAATACACTCCGTAATACCACTGAATCAGCACCGCCGACATACATAGTTGGAAAAATTGTGGACACCATCGATTAAATTAGAGTCGTAGCCGTCACAATTTTCCTCCCAACGAGTACCCTTTTGTGATGTTGGTGCATAGATCAATCCCGAGATATTCTCCCAACTGTTTGACGGCTTGTAGTGTGCCACCGACGGGAACGTCTGATGTACTCATATTAGCACTTGGATGCCAATCACGGCCGCCGACATGATAGAAGTGACTCTACGCACGTATTGTCATCATTCCAAGTTGCTTGGCTGTCTTGAGGTTCCTAGGTGCACAGTGTAGCAAGGACTAAACGACAGCGGACGAGAACTTACATTCCAATGTCGTCTAGGAAAATCACTTCCTCTGGATTGACGCCACTTCCTTTACAGGCATGAAGATAAAACTGCGGATCTGGCTTGCTACAGGCAGGCGCTAAATTGCTTACAGATTGGGAAGCAGACTGACGGGACTTACCGCAAGCCTACTGTACTAGAATCGTAAAAGTGATCGAATAATTCACGGAGATGATTCGGGGTGGGCCCGTCTTGCCATCCCAGGAATTGCAATTCGGCCGCGGGGATTTCCTGCGAGGGTGACGCACCCGTGCTGTGGTATCCTCCAAAGTTATTTGTCAGTGCGATAATACGCCATCTACCCGCGGCTGCAAAGTTGCTCGCTACTGAGCGCTGGGCAGGAAACCATGTGGCATGCGAGTTACCTCGGAGGTTTGTGATGGCAGTCAGTATGTGGGAGTCGTAAGCCGTTGCTGATCGCATCATACGTCCAAAAAGCTAGTATATCCCAGTTTGATAATGTAACCATCCTCACGACCCGGGACTCACATCACGGCCGTCGATTTGGAGCTCTCCCGGAAGCTTGGGACATACTGAATGCGATATGAGGCCACGGCGATCTGGCACCGTTGAATTGGCCATACCTGTGCGCTTCCGTTTACAGTACTCCGTGTACCATATATTCCCGTTTGTGGTGTCTGACAGGTCGCTACTGAATGCCGTGTAGAAATCATGTAAGGGTAGTTCTCCCCGTTCAAACCTCTGCCAAGCACCAGACGGACCGCGGGATGCTCTGAGTGTACCATGAGGTTTAGTGCGGCGTGGGAGACGTTTGTACTCACATGGATACATTCAAGTAGTGGGGCGGCAACTCTTTTTCTGCCTCGTAGTCTGCGATTGCGATGAACGGGCTCCGAAGGACGACGCCACCAATCTGCGGCGACCACATGTTACAATGACGGCAGACGATCCGGCGTGGTGCCAGTGAGAATGGCCGAGTTGCACAGGGCGGGGGCACTCACATCGAACATGACAGCCTTGACGTGAGGGAGATTCATGGCTACGTGATGATGCTACCGGCGGGTGCGTGGAAGAGCACTGTATTCGGGTCGCTGGAATGTCCGGATGTGACGAAGCGATCGAGTTGCCGGCGGCAAGTTTTTTGGGGTTCAGAGCGTTTCAAGAGAGACGTTGACAACTCACGAGGGTCGGCTGGGACGATAGAGAACAATGTAACCAGTTTGTGTCGGTGAGCGAGAGTACGCCAACTGCTCTGCTATTGTATAACCTCTGCCAGAGCAGCGTAGTTGAAAAACCAAATATTCCTACATTGTATCGCCGCGGAGCTCGAAAATTTCATATTCATTCAAACATGTTTCGAGTTCTTGTGCTTGTTGCAATCAGCAGCAACACGAACAACACTATTAGCTACCCAGAACAGCAACACAGTCCACACGTCAGAAAATGGCCAACCCACGTCAACGTCGCAAGGCCAAGTCTTCCACCCACAAGGCCGTCTCGCATACCAAAAGAGCCAAGCGACTCCAGAAGAAGATGCCAGGTAAGCACCTTACAAAACCACATTTACCGCCGCCGTCTGTCGTGCCGTACATATAGAAACTGAACGGTCGAATCTTTGCAGCAATCCGCGGGCCGAAAGCTTTGCAGGATGCGTGGGATCCATCTAAAACCCTCCGCCAAAAGTGTGTTCACCGCTACAGATCGTCTCACGCAAGAAAAATATGGAAGAAAGACTAACTAACCTTCCTTCCGCAGTTATCTTGCCTTGGGCCTTCAGCACGATCTTAACCCCATATCATCAGGTGGTTCTGAAGTCAACTTCAGTCGCACCACTGATCCAAACAATACAAGTCGGCCACCCCTAACCGCTTCGTCTTCCTCAATTGATGACGCCCGATCCCCTGGTTCTGAAGGACCCACAGTCACTCCTGCACTCCCAAACGGTTTCGGACGAATAATTCGAGACTCGTCTGGTAATATTGTCCGCGTGGAACTACCGAGCGATGAGGCAGGAGATACCTCGAAACGAGAACTCGTGATCGACGCTCCGGTGGTGTCGATGGAATCGGAATTACGAACATGGGCTCATCGTCCTGAAACGTCGCAGGGATACATGGAGGATATCGTTATTCAAGGTCAGCCTTCGATCTGTATCGGACTGGTATTGTCAATGACACACGGCTCAAAGTGTCGCCGAGAGGTTGACATCGCGAACTCGTGACGTCGTCTTCTCACCTGGAAGAATGCTTCGATAGCTGACCAACGGTCCCGTAGATCTCGAGAATCTCGCTGCTTCTGCAATTGTACGTGAGCGACATACGTCTTTGGGGGAAAGATCGTATCTGGAACGCCTCATCAAGAAGTATGGCGATGACCTCCACAAAATGGCTCGTGACCGTCGACTCAATCCTGAACAACGAACAGCCAATGAATTGGGGAGGGCCATCGCAAAAGCTGGGGGGGTTGCAGTGCTGCGCGAGGGTACGGATACCAAGATCGCCGGGTAGCTCAGTGGGCCATTTGTGCTATGAACGCACGGCGTCTCCATCTGCCGGACGTCTCCACTTTGGGGAAAATTGCGTGACAGCGTGACCGCTTGGGAGCATGTCACACCGGGGCTTCATATTCAGTCAAACCTGTGCTCGGAAATGACGCATCCCTCGGAAGCATTTACTTTCTGTCAGATCTATTGGATCAGGGAGGCAATAAAGCTTTTTCCTCTCTAAACTTCTCTTCCCATCACGTATGTTTTTTATTTCTGTTGACACTGTTGTACTAGTAGGACGGTTGAGAGAGGCGACCCGGTCACCGCTTGCCCCGGGAAAAGACCGAGTCAAAACGTGACGCATTGGCCGCCTGATGATTTTCATAATGCCATACAGCCCCTTGGGTCTAGTACGGCAAACTCCGACGAGCAAAACTTTGTTGAAAAAAAACATACCCTTGTCTTCAACGACGTCGGCTCAATCGAGTTCGCGGGAAATGACCGCATCGGCCGCAAGAAATATGAGATCTTGAATCTTGGAACATTTTTCTCACTGTTACCGGAAAATGCGTGCGGCTGCCGGATAGGGAAAAAAAATCAAGGACTGGATCACTCGTGTATGTGTGGTAGGCTAGAACCCCTCCTATGAGATGCGTCCGCAAGTACAATGTGCTCACCGGACCATATAGTCGACAAATCTGTACAATCTAAGCGAAAATGACTCCAACTTGGCTCCAGTTGACGGCAGCCTACAATCAACGAATCAGGTATGGGTTATGGCAATGCTGGATGCCCAATCAATTTGAACCCGCTCCATACCTCACCTGTCAGATGATACATGAGAAGTTCGATGCTTCGCACAATGCTTCGTGGCTCCAATTAGCATCGTCATGGCGGGACCCTCACTTGCCGGACTTGGAAGCATGCGCCTCACCGGATGTGGCGGCTACCATTTTTCCCATTGGTCCCTTATACCAGTGCTGCCCAGCCATAGGGCGACCAATGGCCAGTGCCACCGCAGGATAAAAAAATCTTTAGTATGCTCAGCGTTGGTGAGTGCCTCTGAAGTTGCTAGTGTCTATACGAGCGTAATAATTGAACGAATAGACAATAGATTGCGACAAAATATGCCTAATTTGGTTAGATCCGGTCGCAGAACGGGATCAAAGCCTGACCCCAATTGCATGGATGGTCGACTTCGACTTACGAAATCCGCTTTTCTCGTGTGTCTTTTTACCCGTGCTCAATCGGGACAGCTCTTCTTGTTTTGGGCTGTGTAAAGCACGTCGAATCCCGGAGATCAACGTCAACGATCCATGTTGTCACATCATCAGGTCCCCACCGCTTTAAAACAAGCACCTGCCTGGCTTCTTATCCGATCGTCTCCATCAAAACCCATACTCACCTCGAGCACCCATCCCCTACATGTCGCGTCGACTCTCATCCTCCGTACCGCGCAGCGCGTCGTCCACTAGCGCTCCCTATCCTCGACGAACCCCAGGCCAGCCCAAATCCTCAAGACAGCAGTTCTCGGCATGTGGTGCGTGCCGCATGAGAAGGTTGGAGACCATGGTCCTACCCCCTACCCTGAACGCATGCTGAGGCGGATACCATAGGGTGCGCTGCGATCTAAAAGACTTTTGTTCTGCGACGTCGGCCAATGGCGTGCAGCAACCCTCGTGCTCTAACTGCAGAGAGCGAAGCATAAAATGCGTGTAAGCTTCCTGCGGCTTCGTCCCCTATCCTCGTTGATCGTTTTGCAGGGACGAGTTCGCGCAGGTCAAAGCTGTCAAGTTACTCAGACGGGGAAGACGGCTCCAGCAAGTCGAGTAAGCATTTATCATGATATCTGTACGTTCGTTGAAGTAGAGTTCTAATGTTTACAGAGCTGTCTATGGAAGGGTGTCAGATGATAGCTCAGCCGAACCGTCTGTCCCGCAAGACCCCACGTCAGCCACATTTTTCGTGCCAACCGCTGTCACCGGGCACACTGGTATTCCACAGATGCAACTCACATTTCTCAGGTCTTCATTCTTCCGGGGGTTTTGTGTCCAGCGTTAGTATCCGATTGTCTACCATGGTTCGCTCAGCTAACCTCTCACAGGCCCAGTCATTGAACCGGGTGAATTTGCCTCTAGATATATCGCTCATGTGGAGGGAACTGCACCACTCAACATCGAAGGAAAAATGCTCGCGATGCTACTGGTTACCTGGGCCGCGTCTTTTGGCATAGACGAGTTTGGCAAGGAGGATACTGAAGACGCCGCGTCCGAGAGTCACAACAACCCTCACTTTGCCCTTGATGGTGGTGAAAATATTTCCAATCCTAAGCGACGTGCGAGGATGCTCCGCGTCGAAGCTATGACAAGAGAAATACTCACACTGGTGGACCTCCACGGACTATTACGGCGGCCATCTTGGGATGGTGTCAGAGTCCTCTTGCTCCTGCTCCCATTAACCCACGGTAAGCCTGTCACTATTGTTGGTGACTGATTGTTCATCATACACTTGTACCCAACAGGCATCCAGAGTCCCATAGAACGTCTGGTGAGTGGCCCTCGAACTGCTCCTTCTGTGGTGTATTGAGACTCTTTGCTAGGCCGTTCATGAAGCCACCTCGTCTCAAGTTCGCTCATTGTGTAACCTCGACCTCGACCTCAACCCTCCGTCCATCAATAGTGGTCTGGGACAGTATTGTGACGAACTTATACGTGCTCGGATATTCTGGTGTGCCTATGTACATGAATCCATCATCACAGGACTGGATGGTGGACGCCTTTTACTGTATGGCAACAATCATTTGCTTTTTTGCGCCATTTCTGAATTCGATGTTCCAGGGATGATGACGATCTTGCTTCTTTTCAGAGCAGTCTTCCCCCTCAGTATTGTGCACCATCCACACACAGCATCGCTTCCCCAGCAGATTCGTCTCGCTCTTCGTCATCCCCCAGCTCCCCTGTTACGCCAACCTTCCCATTTCAGTCCCCTCCAGAACCTGGTCACCTACGAGCCGCCTTAGCCTACATGGTAACGACTCAATACTTTTCGCTGGCTTTGGCTGTGTCCCAAGCATGTCGCGCCATACATTCCACACTGACGGGTCCTCGTGCTCGTCGGCGCACTGGATCCGGCATCCCCATACCCAGGAAAGCGGTCACGGACATCTGGGACAGTCTCGAACGTTGTTGGGATAACTTTGAAACATTGCGTCGCAACCCTTCTGGCGTCGGCGCTGCTGGGGGTGACATTATCCGGGGTGAAGACGTTGAACGCTTCGTCAGCGGTTGGCAGATCTTCATCTTTGGATGCCTCAACATCATCCGTGAAGCAATTCCTAATCCCACCGAGAATAGCCACGCAACCCCCGCCGACCAGGCCACTGCAGTCAGCCTCTATCTCTCTGCTATACGGCAGTGTCAAAAGTTTCTTCCTCGGGTCATCGAGATGCTACAACGTCACCTGAAGGTGCCTTCGACCTTCTTCGCATATGACGCTGGTGTAATTCGTGACGGATGTTTCTTCGCCGGCTTGCTCCTCGCACAAAGCGATAAGCTTGATGCAGAGAGGGATATGGTGGGGTGGGACGCTGATTGGGAGGAGGGTGTGACGGCTTGCCTTCAAGCTCTTGGTGAGGTTCGCTGGGTATATTTCCAGTGCCACGAACGAGAAAAGACCTTGAAAGCCGAATGGGAGGCTCGAATCGACCGCGACACCAATCGACGGCAAGTCCAGCGATCGCCGATGTCCTTCCCTCTTAAACAAAGTCCGGGCCACTCCCCCTGCTTAAATGATAATGCACCTCTTCCCTACTCCACTGTTTCATATTCCAAACCGCGAAACCTCTCCCTGGTATCCGCGGGCGGGCAAGCTCGTCCCCACCTACCACCCTTAATGATCGCCTTCCCCCACGATGACAGCAGACCAGACACTGTGTTAACCGATGACGGCAGCGGCAGTTGGGAGGCATACACCCCACCACAGACCTCGAGTTCCATCACAGACACAGCCGTGGTACATCGTAGCCTCTCGCCGATTTCTTCACCACACCATCCGACCATAAGACCAATACGCGATGCTGCGAAGAACGAAAGTACGATCTTCGGTGGTGATGCTGACGTGGATCAGTTCGCATTCAGCGTTGAGGGGACACCTGATCCTCAGAATGCGGTGGGATCAGGAGTTCGAACTCGGTGGACACCATTCGGTAACAACTATCTCGACCCACGCATTATCCTAACGAGTCCTGATGTTTTGGGATGTGACGATGGATTCTCGCCACTTGGGTCCAACCGTCGGCCATACTTTTCATAAAATCGCTCACTCTTACTGTGGCATACTATCTTACCAACGTCTCGTCCTTCAGAAACTCATGTTATGTATGACAATGATATAGGACCCTTGCACTGTGGAATTAGATGTACTTGTATATCCTCCTAGATTAAGATACCCCTCATGTTTGCTAAGATATTTGTGTAGGAGAATCAAATATGGCCCGTGTGATCAAGAACTTGCGAACGGGTAAGATGTGTACGTGATCGGTTGAATAATCTCCCAGTTCTAAGTTCCACACGGCTACGCGCCTTCCTTCCTCCATGCACTAGAACCTGCAATTAATGGTCTAAACCTTGCTTTGTGATCAGATGTGACAAATGGATGTGGTGAGAAATCTGGAGCTTGCGGCAGAGGGGCGCATCACCACCACACTAGGTGACCCTTCATGGAGAAATGTCATGTCACTTGTTGCGCCGCAGTCCATAGGTCTAGCCAGGCGACGTAATCTGTCTCAGGTATTTGAAACTAATAAGGTATGGTTAGATTGAACCTGAGGTTGATGGGACGTTTAGTCAACAAGGTGAGCCAAACAGACACCACGACCATATGGTTCGATAAGACCTATCCGGCATGGCGTCGATAATGCGCCACTGGATAGTTCTCTGGGATCCGTCGGACATATATTAGCGTGCTGATCACCATAATTAAATCTCACATCAGACGCTTGAGATGAGGTAAGTTGGAAGAAGAGGAAGCGGCAGGAAGTCCGCTCTTAATTTCTAAATCTGGCCAGTCGCTGATGACGAGGGGAGAATGAACCTGCGACCGCGAGATGCTATCAACGGAGGCGGCGGTAAACATCTTGAGATGTAAGTATTTTTTTTTACTCAATCTTCCTTGCATGTCGTCAATTCAATGCTAGGATCTATGCGGTGAATATATCCTTTCTCATGCCAGCGTCAACTTGAGAATCTTCCCACCGCTTGGAAGTTGCTTCTGCTTTCTAAAAAAAGCGGGCTGTTTGACGCCGATGTCAGCTAATATCTTCCAGTCGACGAGAATGAACAGACTAACGTTTACAACGCCGCCTTCATGATACGTGGCTCGTTTGATTTCTACTCAGGCATGGTGAGTACATTTTACCGCGAAGAAGGAATAAAAAAGCAGGGTGGTAAACATGCGTGCCAATAGCCTATCGGACCATGTGTTCGGACTCCAAGGGGTAGCCCAGTATGGTGGGTCGTATTTCCGTAGAGAACGCGGCTAGACCGAGGGTCTGATTTTGAGGTGAAACGTGAACGCCTCCAACTGATCTGAAAACGCGTTACGAGATGCGTCAGGAGTGTAATCATGCTGATGCACAAGGTGGCCACCCCCAAGCTTAATCATTTTGTTACCAGGCCGCAGTTCCATCCGCAATTTTGTTACTATGAAACAGCGGCATGGCCTGGGAGTGTATGTCCCTGAATTGTCAGGAGGAATATGCGCGCGAGTCGGCGTGTACGGGCACGGGCATGGTGTCCATCTGGACAATGATCTCTCGTAATATTTCCGGAAAATACAAGCAGCCGTGCGACTGTCACGACTGGTTATAGGGCAGGAATTATCCGCGAAGTCGTGTCTTGTCGGTTACAGTTCGTTCATCGACGGGATTCCCCAAAAATAATTTACCCTGGGATGAAAGCCTCGGAACCCACGCAATTTTTTGAGGGGTGGGGAAGACAGTCGGATAGTCTCCCCTACCTGAATTCGATGGCCGACGAAGATAACTAGGTTTTTTTCCAAGCGACTTGTCGGGAATCGGGAATTCCGTGAAAATATGATGAAACAAAACACGCGATCGAGGAGGAACAGAGACCGCACCTCATCAAGCCTAACATACATGAAACTCTTGTATGATTGGGTAGGAAGGTCAGCATCGTTGAATCAGGCCGCATCTGTCTTGCAGATATGGAACGTTATCGCTTGAATACTCTACCGCAGGCCATTTGAGAGCTTTGATTAGACGATGGCTTGCAAAAAAGGAAATTAAGGGTCCTACTAAAAAAGAAAACGAGCGCAGCAGCCAATCCCATTGGTCGCCCGCTTTTGTCCGCCGATTGGATACATGTTGTTGGTACTGGGATCGGTTCAGGACGGCTCTCGGACTCGGAGAGGCACTTAGGTTATGGCGGTAGCGGTGCGCCAAAATATTAATTTAATTGAATCTACACTTTTTGTGCCACATCTATACTGGAACTACAAACTACTACCGTAGTGTTGATTTCAAACCCAGATTAGGTGTTCAAACTCAGGTGTTGTAGCACTAATATAGTGTACTAGAACGACCGTAGTATAGATTTAAAACTCAGATTGGGTTTTCAAGCTCAGGCTAGAACCTTATCATTGGCCACCATTGACCAATGAGCGGGCTGCCCATAAGCGGACCACCCGACGGACTCGGAGAGCGAACAGGTGAGACTGACGAATCCGAAAAGGAAATTTTACATAAGGAAGCTTGGACCTCTCCTAGTAACTTGGTTGGGCGACTTTCGAGTGAGTATACCAGGTGCATATCCAGCATCTCAACGCCGGTCCTCACAGTACCCAGCCAGTTATCGCTTGAACATGGCTCGCAGCAAACGCAGAACAACGCGTTCAAATCCTCAAAAATCTCGCGAACGGAGCCCGCAACTGGAACCACTCTCGCCGTTGTCAGCGAGGTCATCGCTGACACCAGTGCCTGTACACGACGAGCAACCTGCACCACCAGAGCAAGCACCGGAAGAAGTACACGAATTAGTACAGGAAACTCCTGTACAGCCCGCAACAATGGCGTCAGAGGAAGACACCTGCCCGGCGTGTAAAGACCTTCCCACTGATATGCAGTCTGCGGTCTTCAAGGAAAACTGGATAAGATGTGATGCTTGTAAGAGCTGGTATCATTGGGTGTGCGCCGGGAATGGCGCGGACGTCGACACAATCGACAAATGGCAAGTCTATGCTAAAGCTACTACCCGGAATATCCGTGATAATGTGTGTGTGGCGCATACATTAGGTACTGCAAATCATGCGTCCTCGAGAAACCTTCTCGGACGATCACATTCAAACCACCAGCTCGAAAATCAGCACGCAAACGTGCTCAGCCCGACTATGCTAACCTGAACGCAGGCGTGGAAGCCGACCCTAGTAGATGGTTACGCGTCATCCAGTCGAAACCAATCAAGGATGATAGCTTCAGGCGAATGAATGGGTCGGACGTCGGTCTCGAGTGGCTGGAAAACGACGAAGATGCAATGAAGGAGCCTGTCGTTATCGAGAATCCGGAGGGGCTCGGGATGAAAATGCCGGATGTTGACTTTACGGTGTCAGACGTAGCGGACATTGTGGGGCATGAGACACCTGTAGAAGTCATAGGTATGATCACCTATCTAACGTTCGTTGAATGCCGATACATTCTCCGCAGATGTCGCAACTCAGTCAAACTGTCCGGGGTGGACCCTTGGGAGATGGGCGGAGTACTACAACAAGGAACCCTCGGCCAGGGACAAAGTACGGAACGTAATTTCACTTGAAATCTCGGGGACGCCGCTCGCGGATCGAGTATTACCACCACGACTAGTCCGCGAGTTGGATTGGGTGGAACAATTCTGGCCAAGTACACGAAGAGGGAAGGGACAGGCATATCCCAAGGTCCAACTGTAC
>JBBPQN010000998.1:0-11018 GCA_038092575.1 Boletus subluridellus
GGAAATAGGCGGCTGAAAGTACACAGACCTATCCAAGAGGGGATAGATGATTGGAAAAGCCGGATCTCGATACGATCGTACTCCGATACGAAGCTCGGCCCAGACCCCGCTTATTTGCAAACGCCAGCCCCATCGAACAGCCCCGATGTTTTAACCACATCTAATCAATACCCTTCAATTTCGCCGCACCTGTGCTACTCTTGTCGGACCACGCTTACTAGCAGAGGTAGTCGGGCCTCCAAGCCTACCCCATCCAGCGTTATCCTCAGCGGTCAATCACCACTGTCTGCTCCTTTACCCTTGTGGGTCTCCGCGAGCAGTGCACAGCTTCGTGCGCAAGACAAAGAGCTAGTAGTATTGGAGAATGGCGAGCTTTGGGTTTGGAAACCACAAGACGAGGCAAATCAGCGAAGCAAGATCGCTGACTTTTTACTAGATACCTGAAGGATAGAGTAACAGATAATAATAAACACAGCGGCGTGCTGTATAGCTTTGAATACCTTTAGAAGTACATACCAAGCTTGCGCCGTTGCTTCAACCACCCAGCTCCCCGCTAAAATCATCCAATTATGATCATACACATTCGCGATTTGCCGTCACAGGGCCAAGCTATAGGCGACGACTACAAACACTAGCATGCACCTGTGTTCCGTGCCGCAACGGCTGCCAGGCTTATTTGAGCAATTCCTTCCACCGTCAAACCCGACGAGCTTCACGATGTTCGGAGAAGAACTCGTAGAGCTGTACGACACCCAGGAGCATCGCAATGACTTGACCCAGTCGTTTCAGGTAAGGAAGAACATCCTGCTGAAATCGCAAGGAAGACCTCCCTGGTGATATTTTGGAGCTTGCTGCTTCTTCAAGCAGTCTCTAACTGGCGCTCCTCTTAAGGTACGGTGAAGACGGCCTTCCTGCGTGCGACGCGTTCGTCATTGGGATAGCAGGTAGGCACCGGATCTATCACACCTCATCTTATTAAAAGTCACGCGGCTCTCTGCTGTAGGAGGTTCGGCGAGTGGGAAGGTAAGTTTTGCTCCGCATAGTAAGCGCGACAATAACTTCCTCAAGCCAGACTCATGTAGCTAGACAAATCGTGAAGTCACTGGGATCGGTGCCAACCATCGTGATTCTGTCTCAAGTACGCATCTTCTACTGGATGACAAGGCTTGTTTGATCATACGTTCATCTTCCAACAGGATAGTTTCTACAAATACCATACCGAGGAAGAAGTCGCCCTTGCTCACGCAAATCGGTTCGACTTTGACCACCCTGACGCTCTCGACATGCCCATGTTCGCAGCGGTACGTAGTTCGGAGAATCCCGCGCGGGGAGGTATACGTGGTTAATCATCCCTCATAGTGTCTTTCAGACCTGAAGGCGTGCAGACAGACTAATATACCAGTTTATTCTTTTGCGGAACATCAACGACTAGACGAGACAAAATACCTATATGGTGCTGCTGTAATAATTGGTATGATGCGTTCGCCTCGCCTCTATAAGTGGACCTAACTGTTGCTTAAGCCGAGGGTATTATGGCCTTGCACGATCCAAGCTTGCGTGCTTTGTATGACCTCAAGGTGAGATTTATGCACTGGTATCCAAGTCGCTCTTTGACGTCGTCTAGGTATTCGTTCAATGTGATTCTGATCTGATGCTTGCACGACGCATTCAACGAGACGTCAACGAACGTGGCAGGAATGTGGAGGGGGTAGTCGAACAGTCTGTTTCTCGTGGCCTATTGTCTTGATGAGTATTTACCTGGATTGCAGATACCTTCGTTATGTCAAACCTGCCTACGACAACTTCGTTCTCCCAACATCCCGATACGCGGATATCGTAAACTGCTTTGATCTTCTACATAAACCCGCTTTTGAATTCTGTTGCTCTAGATCGTCCCCGGTTCCGACAATTCCGTTGCAATCGATCTCATCTCCACCCATGTTAGGCGCCAGATGAACGAACGAGCCCGGCAATTCCGGAAGAACATGGCTTGTCCAAGCACTGACAAGGGTCTCAACTCTGATGGTAACCACGAGGACTTGAATGTACTCGTTTTGCCACAGACACCCCAATTAAAGGTCAGTATAACACATGATCCGTATATCTAGCGTCGCACACATTTTGTCAGGGCATCTATACCATTCTGCGGGACGAGACCACATCTCGGCAAGACTTCGTCTTTTTCGTTGATAGACTCGCTACTTTCCTGATCGAGAAGGCTATGGAGCTACTTCCATACAAAGACAAGGTCATCATCACGCCAACGGAAGCGGAATCCGTTGGCAAAGAACTCGATGTCAAAGTATGTTCATTGTGACCGTCCCGGATCCCCGAAGCTCATTCGACTCGCTAGCATATCTGTGGTGTCTCTATCATCCGATCGTATGTTGATCGGCTTCTCGCAAACTTGACTCACAATAACTTTTCAGAGGGGGTCCACTTGAGAAGGGTCTCGAACGAGTATTGAGTGATGTGGCTATCGGTTCTCTGCTGGTACAGTCGGATGCAAAGACAGGAGAGCCACTACTCTTGCACGTCATGCTTCCCAAGTGTATTCGCCAGCGGCAGCTCGCGGCAGATACCTGGGTGTTCCTATTGGATGCGCAGGTAACTGGTCTTGGTCTTGGCTTTCTGGTGACTTTAAATTGACGTGACATGAGATTGGCACGGGTGCATCGGCATTCATGGCCATCCGCACTCTCTTGGACCACGGCGTCCGTCAGGATCACATCATCTTCGTTACGTTCCTGGTGGCTCGTGACGGAGGTGTATCCGTGCTTCACAAGGCTTTTCCGAAGGTAAGGATAATCTGTGGAGCTGTCGACGAGGGTTTGCGGGAAGCCTGGCTTGAACATTACCACTCTGAAAGCGAAGGGCACCATCGTGGGGATGCGAGGAAAGTCTGGATTGTGGAACCTGGCATGGGCCATATTGGTATGTCTCGTGCCTTGATGTGGTCTCTCTTCCGTTTCTAATCGGTTCTGATGCTCAGGGGACCGTTATTACTTATCGTAGATCTTACAATCGGACATTACGTAGGACGCTCATGGACCAGATTGATACATCTAATCATGGTGAGGTTGTAAAGGAAGGTGACCTTGAAAAGAACGACTGCTGGAATATACAATGCGAAGTATGATGACAGGATGAATATAGGATGTATGTATGCAAAGGTGTCCATTAAGAAGGTAGGTAATAGTGATGTATAATTACGAGTCTCAACTGTCTGTTGCAGCACTGATTGCGCAGACAGCAATCTCACTTGGTTGACCTGATAAAGCGGCTCGTCAACACCAAATCACACCACGTCAATTCGATCAAAAATACCTGGATAATACCAGAATGAAACCGCGATGATCACGTATAGTGCTGTTGTGGATATGAGGTCCCTGTCGTTGGTCACGGCTTTAGAGAAGCTCACAAATCAAGATTGCGCCGTCGAGCCAATTAGACTTGCCGTCTGCGACGACGTAGCTCATTGTTTGTACTAAAGCAACACCTCAGCACTGGTTTCCATGCTACAGAAATCACTTGCCAGAGATGTAGAGTACCTGATAAAGGTGATAAGCCTGCGACTGATTGTTCTGCAAAAACATAGCTTACGATGGATTCAAATGGATCAAAAAGTAGTGCCAATGGCTTGTTTAATATCCATCCGAGGGTCACCATGAAACTTTTGTGACATGCCATCGGATCGTGAACGGTTGGATTAATCATTAATTGACTCACGGAATGATGAGTAGCGTGATTTGCTTGGATCGGAAGAGTCGGTTTAAGCGTCAAACTTGGGAGCTTGGTAACGCAAAGTAACTTACTATTGCAGACCCGACGGCAACGCTAACACTGAGTCCAAGTTGATCCTTCACGGAAACGTTCATCAGAGTGACACACTCTGATTCGGGGGGTTGTTTGAGGGTTAAAATCCGGCCAAGCATAGAGTGCGGCTCACCTGCGATGGAACTAACCGCTGGGAGCAAAATTAAGCCGACCCATTGCTTGCTGACTGACATAGCTATCCCGTCCATGCTTTCCACAAGCTCTTCTGCGTTAAATGTAACTAACTGAAGCGTACTTCAGCCACCTTCATGTCGAATCAGATGCAACTCACAATGGTCACTATGGTTAACAGAACCAAAGTCAGAGTCAAACTCAATTCTGGCTCTTTGAACGACTCGACTGAAAGCGTGGACCCTTGACCAGGCGGCGGAGGCGCAACTGTGCTCATGGGCTCAGGCAAGTTGTGGTAGGTCTCTTCAGTTACGGTCGAGACATCGTCCTCGGACCGCCATCGAGACGTCGGAAGAGACAGTCCAGAGCTCCCGGGTGATGCATCAGTCCTGTGGTCCTTCAAGCCTTGCGTTACCAACCGGACGGTGGAGTGCGAATCAGTAGTCTTCTCGGCATCGACTGGGATGTTCAATGAAGAAGTTGCGAGTGTCGTCTCGGAAGGTGAATGGAGGCCGAATTGTCTACTCGACGCCCCAAGAAATGTGCCCATCCTCGGTCCCGTAATCGAGGAAGACCCCCAACGCACAGAGTTAGAATCCGACTGGGATGCCCTCAAAGTCTCCCCACTAAAGATCCGTCTTTCCGAGATGAAACGAGGGTTCATAGGCATTTTGACAGACAGCCTATTGCTCTTTTGCCTGGTATCCTTGTAGAGATGTCGATGGGACCAAAACTGAAAAAGGAGATAGAAGACATAGACTGTATCAAGGACTAAGTGAATGATGTTCACGACTGGCACGCTCCACTCACTGAAGAGGAGAACAATGGACACCTATTAAAGAATGGTATGAGATGCTGCTTGAGCCAAGTCGAATACTCACTCCATGGCTCATTTTCAGTATATCTTTCCTCTGTTCCGGAGCACTTGAATCCTGGGCACCACTGAGCGCAAAATGGTATGCTGCTGGAAGGAGTAGTGCACCGACACTAATACTAAGTAGTGAAGAATGAGTCTGAGTCGCGGCTGATCTACTGCTTAGTGATGATTGTAATAGTTCGATGGTTTGGCTTACTCTGATGAAATCCTTGTTCTGAGAATCGCAAGCCACCCGCGAAAAAGCACATTCCGAGGATCAACACTAGTGTATGAGAGATAAGGTAATCCCTGTCCACATAGAGTGAAGGCACACACAGAGTTTACTCAACATCGAGCCGATCACTGCCGCTTGCAAGGTGAGTAGTGAGTGAATGAAAATAGAAAGATCACAAACGTGAAGACTGGACAACGCGGAGTTCACATTTTCTCAATGCAGTTATCTGTGAATGCATGTCAATTTGGTGATTTGATTGGCAACCTTGATACATCCAATACTAACCGCAATGACTAGCTCAACACTAGGATGGAATTGGTTAATCCACAATATCATATAAATCAAGTTACATACGTATTGCTCTTAGATTCCGGAGGATAGGGTGTTAGCGTAGACTAAAATATCGCATCTCCCACGTACCATGCTTGCGTTAAGAAGCCCAGTCTTTGTTCCACCGAATCTGATAGCCAACTCTCGGGTGGAGAGGTCATGAAGCTGTTGCAAGTGAATAATACGAACGACCGGCCTAGTTAAAGGAATACCTTCACAAGTGGGATCATTGAGAGAATACAGACTATAGCCCTTGTTAGTCGGCATTTACATATTGAAGAATATCACTCACAGATGAAAACCAGCTTGTGATGTCTTCCCATGACAGAACTGAGAATCCACTGTACTCCGTCAGCTTTACCCATTCAGTGTCAGCGGGTAGACTTACCGAGACCGGGATGAGTAACAGCAAGACATTTAGCCCTGTACGAAAGGATACGATTTATGATGAACCAGAGCGGCGACCATTGAAAGCTTGATTCTCACAAGAACAGCATAATATGACTTTCCAACCTTCCCACATCCGCATAGCAGGCTTCTTGCCATTGCTCGTGACGTTTTTAGAATCGATTTCCTGCTGGTCAACCGGAAGGTCCGGTAGCGAAGGGTAATTCCATCTGAAGGGCGACTCTTTAAACTCGCCGCGAGGGTGAGGACCGCTATCGGGATGCGGCGGAACCAAGTTGACAGTGGAAGAGCATGATATTGCTGAAAGTCGGAAGTCTGATCGAGATGGTGAGTCGGCCGGACTCGTGTCTTCTGCTGTATCGGGCCGGGTACGACCAGCGGCCTGCGACGAGCAGCCGGGGACAGTTGGATCATTGTAGGCTTGGAGAACAACCAGCGTAGCAGATTCTGGAGAGCCTGGACGGGATGGGGTGTCGACTGTTGGCATTGAGGCCGGTCGAAGCAAATGCAGCCAGTCCGAAATCAAAGGAAAGGGAATAAAGGAGGGCGGGTAGAAAATAAATAGGCTATCACGAATGTTATTAGACAACTTGTTACCTTAAGCTGTGTCTCAAGCCTCCGCTTAGAAGATGGAGCGTAACGTTCGTAAACGCATGCCTAATATGGTAGCGCAGCATTCGAAGCAATATTGTCGACGGAGCCGGCAAGGTTCGGCAGCGGCCAATTGTCGAACATGCTGGTATTGGCAAGGATTCGAGGAAAACCGGGAGCGAAGAAAATTATACATACGAGGATGTGGTATCTACAAACCATGAGGTAGTATACGCGACAAATTACACCGGCGCAGGGTCCAGGATTGATGAGAGAGACCAAGTCGTGGCGGAGACTTTCGGGCTTGTCACTACGTCACATGTGACAAAACACTTTCTGAGTCACGTCTAACCCGGTTTGTACCATCGTCCAATTCGCAGTCAATCATGCTCAACACCGCTCTCCGCGCCGCTCGTCCAGTCGTTCTTCGCGCTGCCCGTCCAGCCAATTCCACCGCATTCCGTGCGCTCTCTACAACTGCGACTCGCCGCTCGGGAGCTCCCCCTCCCCAACTCTTTGGTCCAGGTGGAAAAACCGGCGAAATTGCTACGGATGAACAACAGGCGACCGGTCTCGAGCGTTTCCAGCTCCTGGGTGAGATGGAAGGTTATGATGCCTTTGACTTGCAACCCCTCGACTCGAGTCGCGTAGGCACTCTCCAAGACCCTATCAAAGTGTACTCTTTGGTGAGCTCCACCAACCAATTTTCCCTCGTATCCATTCATTGTTTGACGCGTTTCTACAGGACACTGAACGCATTGTTGGTTGCACTGGCTCTCCCGCCGACTCGCACGAACTTCATTGGTTAAATCTTCGCCAGCACAAAAACCGCCGTTGCCCCGAATGCGGTTCTGGTAAGGATTCATCATCCTTCATGTCATTGCATAGCTTACTCCCCTGTAGTGTATAAACTTGACTACCATGGCCCTGAACACCATGACACACACCATCACTGAAGTAAAAGAGAGACGTGTGCTTAGAGCCTCCACCATAGTAGTTTGTAGCGCCGTTGAGTACCTCGGTGTGACTTACGTAAATGCGGGTGGTCATTGGTTTGGAAGAGTAATTTCATGGATCAAGACATGTACATGGCCCTTGGACATGGAACGCTGAATGGCGGATATGACCACGGCTTACTTCCGTTCAGTTCTTACCCAACTGGATGTATTCTCACAGGTACAACTCTTCGTTCTGCGGCCTGGGTAAATGCGTAGTGTTTCCACGGGCGTAATCTTGCAAGGGAATTTAGGATGTCCACGTATTCAGAATGCCTTACGGAAATGGATACATCGAAGGGAGGGGGACGCTCACATAGTCAGCCGTTCGGTCCATGTTACATTTTCGCCTTTCTTTCCCGGGTTCGAAGCAGAACAGTGCCAGCATGTTCACCATCGCAACCCATAGGGATGCGTCGGCGACATAACGTCCGACACTGAGAAAGCATTAGTAAAATGAAAGTGCCGAAGCCAAAGTCGAGGAGGGGCCGTTCGGAGGAGTCCCAGTGACTTTCGACGCCAGAAAACGTTCTGGCATGAATTCTCGGGTTCGGGGTAATTGAGAGTATCTCTGGACATCGTCCTGTGCGTACGAAGGCGGTTAGCATTGCATAGGGCTATCAATCTACCCCAACCGACCAGGCATTCACTAAGACAGCTGTACCTACAAACAAGCTGTGTGAGCGTACACCACATTCCACTAAACAGGACGACACCTTTGGGAATGAAATATCCTTCAGATTATTGGACGTCATCGTTTACGGTTGTGGAATACCTAGGTCATTCTATGAGTATCGGGAGATGGGTAGAACCTCCCGACCTAGGGGTGTTACAGGGTCCCATCACGGGCCTCTTCGATCCCTGCATCAATATAGGGTAGACAGGATCGATCTTCACACGCAGGCAATCTGGCAGAAGGCTTCGAACCGATCACTGAGTCGATCTCAGCTTGCGCACGGTTCTGCACTTCTGGGTAAAGAATCGTTGCCAAGATAGGTATCGACAGCGCCGCAGGTGTCTGCCGAACGGCGGTCAACAACATAAGATAATAATCGTAACCAGGAAAAAGAAAGCACACCATTTCCGAAACAGCTTCATTCCGCAGATTCAATTAGACTATCGGTTTAGAAGGGACCCAAGTATCGCGTACCAGCGTAGGCACTCTCGCAAGCTTCCTTTGCTCCTTTCTTCACATGTGCGGCATCCTTCTTCGTTTTGGTTATTTGTTGTATCCGGGTGAGAAAATCGGAGAGCACGGAAGGACTTACAGTGCCAGCAGCCTACTAAGTGTATCATAGGTATTGAACAATATGACGAAGTTCGCTTAAGCAGCGGATGCCGACCATGTTCGCCACAACATATTGGAAAGGCCACATCTACCCAATGAGCAATGGAACGTTGCAAAGTTATTGCACTACACTTCAGCCGCGCACCTGGAACCAAGTAGGGATGTACTAGTCTGAAGTACAAACCCCTCAACCACATGTCAAGATTCTTCTAATAATTGAAGGGGAGGACCTACGTTTCTGGGCGAGTCATAAACATCAGGGGTGTTGATAAGGTTCATGTTTAGTTCGTGGGCTTTTTTGTCTGAAGAGGACGGAAAGCTATTGCTGCATCCATGTTGAAGGACTGGTGGAAAAGGCGTCATTGAAGGCGCCAACGATCGTCATGGGGGAGAAAGACGGAGGAAAATCCTGCTCACGATTGGTTAATGTGATAGATATGTACTTGCGGGTCGACTCGAATGATTATAGGAGCGACGATCGAGGAGATCCTGCAGTCTGACATCGCTTCTGCTAACTTGTCCCGACTTTCAGATGCCTTGCCGCCGCGGGAGCAAGTTATTGATCAGACACGCAATTATGTCACGACTACCTTTTTAGTTGACGTTAGCTAGGCCGGTGACAACATCGTTCAAGTTGGCTCATTTTTACTCTTATCGCAATCCACGACGATCCTCCTACAAATCCTTGACCGATCGCAGCCCAGTGCTGGGAAGCCTTGTTGTTATCCAGAACAAAAGGACAGTTATGTACTAATTGTCGATTGACGGCGATGTAGAACCATCAATATTAGAGTTATTCGGCTCCCCGTCCGCGTAGCACTTTTCAACGTCAATAGACTAGTGCAATGCTCGTAAGTCGCAGCGTTCCATCATGTTTGTATTTTATCGCCTGTTCTGCCGCTATGTCGCGTCCACCCGTTCCAGCTCTACTTCATCGGAATCATCCATTCCCCCTTCAGACCCAGATAAAGACCGTGCCATCCTCGTCTGGTGGGCGGCTTTCGGCTTCACCCTCTTTTTCCGCCCTGCTGCCGAGCTCGTGATCCGGCTCATATTCTTTTCGACCTGTGCAATATTGATCGGCACCCTCGACGGCTCACTCAACCTCGTCGTCGGCCATGCAATGCTCAGAGCGGCCAAATACAATGGTTACGAGCCATCCCTCTTGTCATCCTTGGAAGCCGGATCGCTTGGTGGACTCATCGTGATACCACCCATCACCCTCGCGACCGTGTCTCTCATTGCGCTTTTTGGTGGTCTCCAACTTCAAAAAGTCCTATCACGCCACATCACGTTTCTCCTCGAGCTCGCATCTGCGATTGCCATCTCTGCCGCAGCTTGTTCGGTTGGGGTCACGATCGTACACTGTACGCGTCCTGACAATGGCCAGCCGCTTGATGCTACGCATGCTGCTCGCGCCGGTGCCCTCGGAGCTTGTATTGTGACCGTGCCTATCGTGTTGACTGCGGCGTTCTTCATGCGTGAAGCGCAGACGATGCCATCCGCGCGGAATGAGCCGAGTATCTCGCCCGCAGACCTGGTACGTGTTTTCACAAAGGAGAAACGTGGAGGTGACGCGTCCATGTTGACCAACTTTGGTTCTTGCGTCCGTTTTTGGGTATAGGTTGACGCCCTCGGACGTCCCGAGAACCATGTTGCATCAAGTCCACGGACTCGACCACGTCCACACGTTCTCGCCCACACAGCTGCGGAGACTGCGGCCTACGTAGTTGTCATGCTTTGTGTTCTCACCGTTCGGCTACTTTGTTTTTGACATCTGTGGGTGTTGACTAGTACGGGTAGTTCTGGACTTTTTTTGATGGGATCGCAGTCTTTGCTTTTTAATCCATCCTGTCATCTGCATATCCGAGGGTTCATCGATGTTCCAAATTGGGGGATTGGTATTGGATGAGAAAAAAAACCTCTCCCTTGCTAGTCTGGTGACCAGATCCGTCTATGAGGCGAGCCATCGATAGACGCTCCCTTCATGCCCACAGCCGTTGAACCTGAGTTGGGACATATGGGGCTCTGACACCGCCACAGGGATGATTCGCTGTGCACACGGCACGGCCTTCCCTTATACACCGTCATATATCGTATTAGGGCAGCTAGTGGTACAAGCCTATTTATGGGGGGCTTCTAATGACGCAGAATGACTAGGACTCGTAGCCGGCCGCGGACCGGCCGCACACTCGACTGACTCGTGCACAACTCCCAGGCCCCGATTCGTCTGTGTCATCGTCGGTTCATGAATTCATTGCTATCGCCATCTAGTTAATACAGAGTTGCTGGGTGCACAGGGATACGCAAAAAAGAAAGAAAGAAGCTAGCAAAACATTCCGAACATTCCGAAGGCATCTGTAGTTT
>JBBPQN010000999.1:0-10997 GCA_038092575.1 Boletus subluridellus
GCGGGCTTTGGCGGGCGCAGTCGCGAGTCCGGGGTTGTCGAAAGCCTTTACGGGGGATCACGAGCTGCTGCACAGTCGTATGGATTGAACTTGAGAGAGAGTTGAACGAGTGGGCTCTTGGAGTCTTTTCATGAGACTTGACCGTATTCGTGATCGGATTTCTCAAGCAAGACATGGATAATGACCTTGGTTTTGCAACCATCGAGATGACCATTGGCAGGGGGAAGGGCTTCCGATTGCCAATGCTTGGGGCTAGTGGGATACGTTCCGTATGGGACCTATATGCCATGGCAGTCCAGACATAGTACAAGATACAAGCACTGACAGCGATACGGACGAAAAAGAAAATCAACTGCCCTGAGCAAGGCTCGAACTTGCGACCTCAGGATTACCCAGCAGTCGTTACTGGTCATACGGAACGTATGAGACCTGCGCTCTAGCCAACTGAGCCATCAGGGCCACGAAATCTAGAACTGGACGATTATCAGAACATCTTGTCGTTTTGGGTCAGAAGTTGGAAGCACAAGCTCGTCGAGACCAAGGATCGACTACACCAGAGTCAATGGCATCGGTCGTGTTACAACGACAATAATCGAATCTAGTCTATTTTCCCCAGAGTATTCAGTAACCAAGTCCCCAAGATCCAAAGCCAGCCTAAGGTATGTCCTCAATAAAAATAGAATCCACGTCCTTCCACTCTACATTCCCTCCCTCCTTCCACACCCTCTCCCGTTCCGTCCAATACTCGGGTACGTCACCCATACGGGAAGGCGTCCACACACGCTCCCCCGTATCGCCATCTGTCTCCGCAGTAAACCATCTTGGTCGATGGGATGGTAGCCTTCCATCCTCTCTTGCGCGTCGTGTCGCCCGTTGCCTTTCCTCTTGCTTCTGTTTCAGCTCATTTGCACGTTCATACTTGCCCATCTCGAACGCGCGTTGGTCGGGCCGAAGGCGACAGTCGGTAGGACACAGGAACCGTTTGAGCGTGTCCTCAGGGCAGTCATTGAGCGTAATCGCAAACGGCGTGAGATTGAAGGGCGCAGGTGGTTTTTCAGAGTTTCTCCACAGTAGGACATACTCTGCCATATAATTCGGCGACGCAGGGCCGCCGACAGTCGCGTCGGGGTGCAGAAATCCACTGCCAGTACCAACAGCGCGACAGATGAGCTGACTGTTCCAGCGACCGGCGATCTCATGGGTGATCTCGCCGTCCGAATTGCTAACGGATCCCGAAATCTCATATGCATCCTTGCCTCGCCATCCTCGAGGCTTGAATGTTAGGATGCATTGATCTCCGGTACGATGATTCGTGACCTAAGTTCAATTAAACTTAGTGAAGCTCAGTATAAAACGACATTGGTAACTGACAATCATGTCACCATAATGGTCGATGGTAGGAGACCCGAGGATGAAGCCGGAAACGTTCGTAGTGACCTTTTTCCACGAGTAGTGCTCCACTACTTTCCCCTTGCCACCAACGGTTGTTGCTTTGGGGTAATTCGGTGCCCATTCTTCAGGCAGCAGAAGTTCTGCGTGGGCAACGCCAGTGGGCCGGATCTCGAAAGACTTGCCCATGAACTTGTTTTGAGCATCAACCTGCAGAGCGATCAGCCTTGTGGTATCTGCCCAATGTCAGGTACGGACCTCGCCGAAATAATGCCATTTGGGAGATTCAGCCCAGCAAGCAGATATAGGTGGGTGATGGCTGACTTGTTCGGACATATATCGGTATTCTTTGTCTAATCTCACGTATTCGAATGTTTCGTTCTCGAGAGAATGTGAGCGCACGTCCACTGCAAAATCGAAATGGCTTCCTCACAAGCATAGGATTAAATGGCTTTGCTATACGTCCAATGGTTGATGAATAATTAGACATCGCAAAAGCGGCAACGAACGCTATCCGTCGATGAGGGTCTGTCTCTTGCACAGCCACGTCGACTGCAGATGAACGCATTAACAAATCGGATCGACAAACCAGCAGTTTAGGAGACTCACGGCATTCGGAAAACTCCATGTCTTCAGCCTACAAAAGGAGTGAGTTCACTGAAAGGGGCAAGGGTACGTGTACCTACCATTCGCTGCAGCATGCTCGTGGGTTCGTTGAAAAATACAGGGAAACTAATCCTCGTCAAGTCCTTCCCGATGCTATGCTTCAAAACGGACCAGAGACTGGTGGATGGCCTATTATCTTTCCCAATGGGCAACTCGGTCCTTAGATGTTTGTATCCCAAGAAAGGCTCCAAGTTAAGGGTAAGCGGCAACGAAGTTGCCGAGTGCGTGGGGCTGGTGAGAAGCTCGCTGACAACGAGGTTCGGGAGATTACCCGCCTCGATAGCATCGAAAAATTCATCTTCTTCATCTGTGTCGTGGAGGTCCTCAGTCTCGTTCGCCCCGACGGGACCCGGTATTGCTAATCGCGATATGCGGCGCTGGGTGGGGGTCAAGACTACGGGTGACGGGGGGCCATCGGCGGAAGGGACGGGGGTCGACGAAACGGGAGGCGTTTCCACCGCTGTAAAGTACGTAGAGGTTTGAGCCGACGCCATGGCGGATGACGTGGCAGCTAATGAGAGGGGTCGTTGCCTTACTGTCGCAGGCCCGGCGTCTTGCATTCCCACATCGAAAAATCTGCTCCCGCGTTTGCGAGAACGAGCTCGAAGCTCTCTCTCGAGCGCTTCTCCTTCACGAACGACAGTTTGCAAGCTTTCTTCCCATACAGTTTGCCGTTCGCGTTCTCGTTGGAGTTGTGACCTCCACCACTCTTCCCTCTCTTTTCCCATCTGGAGGTACTCGTTTATCATTGACTGGACCGTGGTAAAAGACTCCTTTAGAGCGTCTCGAAGTTCTTGCGTGCGTAAAGGCGCGTCTGATCGTAAGGGTAATCCGGCAAGAAGCTGTGCGGTGAGCTCCATCTGTGCCGCAAGCGAGTTCCCGTGCAGGTCGAAAGTACTGCTGTGAGGAGGCTGACTCTGTGTTACTTCTGATGCCGCCGAACTGTCGTGTCGATTCGCGACCTCTTCATATTCCTCCGAGTCGGGAGCTTGGAGACTATCCTTGGAGACGTCACTGACGATTGGCGCGTAGTCGTCCGCTGTGTCTACTATAGATGCCTGGTCTCCTCGCAAACTATGTGTCCCGAGTTCCCTCATCGCAGATACGCCTGACTGAAAGCTAGTTCGGATCTTCATTGGCCGCAAGGCACTCTTGTCGCTCTCCATGCTCCGCCGGCCACCAAGGCTTTTATCCGCCTCGCGTCGGCACCACTCCATACTCCTGGTGATTGCTTGTGTCCATCGTGCAGCTTCCACGGGGTGGTTCGCCCGCATGTACCATTTCTGCACCCCTGTCGTATGACCACGCACTGGCGTAGAGTAAACTTCAAAGCGCGTTTTCTCGGTGCCCGTGCCAGCTTTGAGAATTGCCGTCTTCATCGAAATCGCACCTCTACTAGCAATCTCCTCGTCTTCCTGGTGTCTATAGTCTGCGGGAAACCACATCAAAACTGTTCCATGGCGACAGTATGTTTACACGAACATGAAAGAACGCCATCTTTGAGGACGAACCACCGAGTGTTGTATCCTCTGGCAACGTTTGTATATTTATTCAAGTATCCTTTGAGAACAGGTGGCTCAGAGACCGGTAAATCGATCAATGACTGATCGTGATTGGCGACTGTGGCTCTTCAGAGGAGACTTTGAGGAGATAAAGGTAGAAACTTACATTGGCGTAAGAATACCCCGACGCGATCATCTTTGCCTAACCCATCGTAGGCCATCTTTCCCCGCCGGTCTCGCACAAACACATCTGCTCCAGCACGCACAACAAGTTCGATTAACCGCAAGTCTTTCCGACGTGCTGCCTCATGTAAAAGCGAGGTCCCAGTCGTGTCGTCGAGGTAGGAAAGATCGATTCCCTTCGCGCGCGGTGATTCTAATAGCGATACGAGGGCTTGGCTTGGCTGGGCCTTCGACGAGGAGAGTGCATATGAGTGCAACAATGATCTATATGATGCGCTCAGGAAGGATCGCGAATCTAGAGAAGATGAGGAATAAGACGAAGGATCTAGGACGAGCCAACTTACCCTGTAAGACTTGGATAACTTCCTTCCCCCTTGCTACATCTTTGCATGCATGCCCCTGGCTATCGCGGAGGGTATCGTCTATCCCCGATTGATCGAGCAGCAGAGACACAATTTCGGCGCGCCCAAGCGACGCCGCGAGGTGGAGGGCAGTAGTACCGCTTCCTGGGGGGTGTATACCATTCGGAGAAATGGCTCTGTGCGACAAGAGGAGCTGTACGGTCTCCGCTGTGGATGAATTCATCAGATTAAATGACACTTTTGGACCGACTGAATAGCACACACCGGAAGCACAGCGGATGGCGAGGTGCAAGGCTGCAGCACCTGTGTTTAGGTCACCGTCGACTGAGTTCCGTCTTTCTTTACCGATTTCGGTCAGGAAGGGATGAATAAGAGCGGGGTCCCCTAGAGGGCGTTGCGTCAGCATCCATGTGTTTGCCATCCCATGTGACCACATACCACTTCTAAGAGCAGAGAGCAGCCTAACCTGCTGCAAAGGCTCCACTGGGCCTGAAATAACTCGTGAGCCATAAAAATCAATCGGACCCGAAACATGGGAGAAGATACCTGACGCGCGAACACTGAGAACAGAAGTGCTGTCGTGCGAAGACATGACTGCCAAGCCAACCCTATCGTTTCGAGCTGCTGTCTCGAAATTTCCTCTGCTCCGTCGTGGCCGGACTCAGCGGACAAGTATGAATATCCTCCCGGTGGAGGTCGCTGTTCTGTTCAACGTGCAACGCGTCGAGAAAGCCCACGTATCGATATTAGGCACGTGACTAAACCCTGAAACATTTGTTCGGAACAATTACAAGTTGGGCAGTACAGGTTGTCCTATTGCCAGTAACTGTCGAGTCCACGACTATTGCAGAACTGCACTTATCTATCCCATGCACTGATATTTTGAGAGTATCTCAGACCCCCGTAACCCAAAGAGTATCCAGTCGCATTGCATTCCTGTCGCGTTCAAGCTATGTAGTTCTAAGCGGGTGGTCCCAGTGACTGGCCAAGCTGCGAAGCACGACCCTAGAAGCAAGTTAGTGCCAGGAAAGGACGACCTGGGCAGTCGGTTCTGTTTGCTATGCCCGTCAAGCGCCGTCTCCGAAGATTAGCCTAGGCCGTGTACAGTACGTGCATGGACAGGTAAAGGGGCGGTATAGGGTGTGCGGTATCGAGCCTGCGAAAGCTCTCGTAACCGCTACTCCGACCGCCGCCCTCGGAGGCTTCTTATCAGCGAGAACCATGAGTGACCTGTGATGAGGGACCAGCCGACCCACCAGGACCGTTTCGGGTTCCCACCAGCGTTTGCTCGTTCATGCGGTACTATACCGACTAGTTCCGGGATGGATTCCTGTCCTAGCCCTCCCAAGGTTGGGATTCGAGATGCAACATGGTAAGCAATAATGGCGCCCGCCTTAACCCTACACGCATTTGGCAGATTCGCGACGGCGTTGTACAGGGTTCTTCTCGACCGGCGCAGACTCATTCGCGCTTTGCAGAAGAGCGAGCATCTTTTTAACTTAAATTCTCATGTCTTCATATCGGATAAGGTACTGAAGTGTCCTACGTCCTACCGCCAAGCTGTGTTTCAGGACTCGGTTATTTAAATTATTTTTTTACGGAGAGAGGCCTCAGTTTTGCCCACTTGCTGACACAACATGAGTCTAGAGGGCAATGCCGCAGAGAAGAAATCGACATTCAACGCAGGGGTCGAATCTGCAGAAATCGGTGGCGACGCACCTGCGCCTCTCATCCCGCTCAGTCGCAAGCTGAAGAATCGGCATGTGGCAATGATAAGGTATGTGGTATAGTCTCTCGTCTATGCACGCATCAACGTCCCCAGCCTTGGTGGGGTTATTGGTACTGGATTGTTTCTTGGAACTGCCTCCGCCTTGATGAATGGCGGTCCCGTTGGGATGTTGTTAGGGTACATCTTTGTTGGAACAATCTGCTACTCCGCGATGGTGAGCTTGTGCGAGGCCAGCTGCACAGGGAGCTTACATCTTGACAGATTACAGTTGGTGAGATGATTGCATATCTCCCCGTTCCAGGTGGTCACATCAAGCTGGCCGAACGCTTCGTTGATCCCGCTTTCGCCTTTGCCATGGGCTGGAATCTGTGGTACAGTTGGACGGTATTGATCAGTTTCATTAACGCTGTTGATCGTATTTTCATTGCCTAATGTATAGCTGATTTTACCCGGTGTGTATTTACCCCATACAACATCTATCTGTTTTTGATGACTCTTTAGCTGAATTGTCTGCCGCCGCAACTATTATTGATTTTTGGGACCAAAAGGTGAATAACGCTGTCTGGATTACGATGTGTTTGGTTGTCGTTGTGAGCATTAACAGTTTCGGGGTTGGTGAGTGCCTCTGAGTTAGGGATGCGTCTATGCTGAAGTCATCCAGGGGCGTACGGAGAAACAGAGTTCTGGTTTTGGTTGGTGCATTCAGTGCCTGACAAGTTGGGTCCTCTTCTGATTATCACCCTTAGTTCCATTAAAGTATTCACGATCACCGGGATGATCATCTTGGGCATTGTCCTCGATTTGGGTGGAGGACCAAACCACGACCGTATCGGTTTTCGATACTGGGGGAATCCGGGACCTTTCATCAACTTTGATGGCATTCAGGGTGTGAAAGGGCATTTCCTTGGATGGTCTCGTGTCGTCACCCAAGCAGCATTTTCGTACGTTGGTGGAGAGGTAGTTGCCGTATGTCTCACCATTCTTTCCATGATTCGTTCCTTATGATGTCTGTAACACGGATGGTAGATGGCAGCGGCGGAAGCCAAGAACCCTCGTCGTAATGTCCCAAAAGCAGTCCGAAGGGTGTATTTCCGCCTTCTCGTCTTCTATATCGGTGGTGTGCTTGTCATTGGGCTGCTTGTGCCGTCGAACAATCCTCTGCTCAACGTCAATTCCGAGAATGCGTCCGCATCCCCATTTGTTATTGCTATTGATGAGGCTGGTATCAAGGGTCTCGCGTCAGTGAGTTGTGACGTTTCATTTTCCTGGACACTTGGCTGGAAAGTTTATCAAGGTTGTCAATGCTGCTGTGTTGTCTTCAGCTTGGTCTGCCGCTTCCAGTGATCTTTACATTGCATCCCGGGCACTATGTATTCACCATCTATTATGCATTTCTCCATTGTGCTGACCTCGGAATTACACAGACGGTCTTGCTGCTTCTCAGAGCGCTCCTGAGATCTTCTTGCGGACATCCCGGTCCGGGTTGCCGTATGTCTCTGTGGCTTTTTGTGCCTGTTTCGCACTTTTAGCATACATGGCCGTAGGGAACAGCTCCGGCATAGTTTTCACTTGGTTCGCTAGCATGACTGCAACTTGTGGGCTGACCTCATGGTTCGGGATCGGTGTCATTTACCTCCGATTCTACAGTGGTTTGCGTGCGCAAAACATTGATAGGAGGAAACTCCCGTATACGTCGAGGCTTCAGCCATATGCAGCTTGGTGGGTCGTGTGCGGATCCGCTATCACCATGTTTGTAAGTCTTATCTACCCTGCCCCCTTGACACCTATCATTCATCATTGCTGGATGTCGTCCGCGTCATCAATTCGTCGCGACAGTTCAGCGCCTGGGAGGTTTTTTTGAGGGATGAATGGTCTACGGCGACTTTCGTGACCAGCTACCTGCCTATCGTGCTCTTTCCGGTCCTCTATGTATCTGCAAAAGTGATCACCAGAGTGCCCCTCGTCAGAACAAGCGAGATGGACTTTAATACAGGCGTGCCTGAGACTGATGCCATTACGTCTGTCTTCGTTTTGCTTGAACAAACTTACAGTGTCCTTTTAACGAGGTTCTTAGACACGACGACCCACCACCGAAGAACTGGATCGAGGCTGTATGGATGTGGTTGGCAAGTACAGCCTGACACTTTGCCCGACCTACCACTCAACCAATTATAGATGTAAGGGTCCCCCGCAACCAAAAGCTACTTTGTTCGTAGCAAACTATATGGGGTAACTTATCTGTTGTCGTACCTAGAATTGAGCGCAGCCGGTAAAATGGTTGACCTGATCGGACCACGTGTCCATGATAGCCGGACATGTCCATTGATTGGTTTCCGTGGCGTGGTGAGGTTCGGGCCACACCTCCGAAGTTGTCCACGTCCAACTACGAAGTCCTGTCGTGCAGTCGAGGCTACTTTCATGCTTTGTGAAGGTCGACATGCCCGTGGATTGCTGCCAGCGACCACTGTGACTAGTAGTCTGCCACCATCTGAGCAAGTATCTCAGAGCCCACCGCAACTATGTCTCCAGCGAAGAGGTTCCCAAAAGTTCCCATGAATCCTGGTAATAGGACATCGGTCACGACTATGCCGTGAGTCTCTGACACCTCTATTTAAACCTGGACCCCCCGCCCCAGATTTCAAGGCCTCACTGATCCTCGATATTTCATGATTCCCGTCGGCGAGCTCATCTGGGTGTCTGTTCAACCACTCATCCGCCTGTACGCTTCAACCGATCTACTGCATTTTCCTCGCCAGGCTGATCACATTCTGTGAAATAGGTTTCTATGTGTCGCAGCCGGCTTTACCATCACCAAAGCAGGGCTCCTACCCGCTGTGGCAGCTCGCGGGGCCGGGCAAATGTTGCTCGTAAGTTGCCGTTACTCGAAAAGACGCATCGATTGAGAGCGATCTACGAAAAAGAATATCACTCTCCCGAGTCTCATGTTCTCTAGGATCGTTCCAGCATTCAGTTCTTCCAACGTCGGTGCACTCGGTAAGACAGCGTTTCATTTCCGAATCGTAGTATTACTCACTGCAAATCTCCGCAGGTCCTCTCATCTTTGTTGCATTGTTGTACGAAGCGATCGGGATCGCGATATCGTGGATAGTCAAGCAAGTATTCTGGGTTCCACACCGCTTTCGATATGGAATCCTGGTGGCTGGTGGATGGGGTAATGTTGGGGACATTCGTGAGTCTAGGTCTACCATCGCACGTACATCCTCGCTGATGATACAACCTCAATATCAACAGCAACATCCGTCGTCATGGCTCTCACGGCTGCCGCTCCATTCAATGGTACGCCGGATCAGAACTTGGCAATTGCCTACATTGCCGTCTTCATACTCGTATTTTGTGTATGTTTGTATCAAGTTTCCTCTGAGTCCACATGACTGACTGTTATCCATAAGATCACACTCTTTCCACTCGGAGGTGTCAATTGGGTAGCAATGGATTTCCGGGGACCGGACGTTATCGACGAGGACGTACAGGAGCAGTTGAAAACTAAACACAAGTATCTTGGTGCAGCGATCGAGCGCGTTGTTGCCTCATTAAAGGGGCTTTTTCATCGGAGAAGACTTCAAGCTGAGAACAGTAACTACGATCACGAGAAAGTAGTGGCTCCGACGCATCAACTGTCAGAGCCGCCAGTTCCGTCCCTCGGTTCACACGACGACCCTATTTCGCCGGGTACGACGATTGTCCAACACACCGACGTGATAGAGACGAAAGGCGAACCTGCTGTTCCTCTGCGTCACCGTCTCGCTCGATTTGCACTCAGCTTCGTCCAAACGCTCATCACACCCTGTTCTTCTTCCATCGTCGCAGCTTTTATCATATCCCTCGTTCCCGTTCTCAAAGCATTATTTGTCCCCGATGTTCCTGGTGTTAATATGCCACCAGCGCCAGACGGTCAACCCCCGCTTGCCATCATATTAAACACAACGACATTTATCGGGGGTGCTTCAGTTCCATTAGGATTAATGACTCTTGGCTCGGCGTTAGCGAGATTGGAAGTTCCCGGTGGGCGTCTTCGTTCCCTTCCATTCGGAGCTGTGGGCGCATTGGCCATTGGACGGATGGTTATCATGCCCATTCTTGGCGTACTCATTACCCAAGGATTAGCCCAAGTGGGGTTGTTGGACGCCAACGACAAGGTTTTACAATTCGTATGCATGTACGTCATCTTCCTGCGTTCATCATTACACAGGCTCATATCATGTAGCTTCCTGTCCTGTTTACCGACAGCGACGACTCAGGTAGGCGATCTCCAGTGGGTTAGGCTTCTTCGGCACGATGTCCAACACGTTTTGTTTCGCTAGGTTTACCTGACACAAGTCTATTCTGGAACGGGCAATGCGCAACATCTTTCGGTGTTTCTCATTCCACAGTATATTCTCATGTTCATCACGATGACTGCATTGACGGCGTACACGCTGCGTTTACTCTTCAGTTAGAGTTGTCTTCCATTAACATAGGCCCACCATTCGTATCGCAAAAAAGAAATTATGTACACACTGTATTGTACCTGGGGACGACGGGTCTTCTTGTTGATAGGGTTCCTAGATTGCATTGTATAATACACAGAGCACGTGTATGTAGACGTCGATTGACATGATACCATGGTGTTGATTACTCCTACGAGTTCGTTGTATCTTACGTGCCAGGGCCATCGTTCATATTGTGACGTACTAGGCAGACGTGAAATATCATGTAGGGAAAAATGTGGTCTGGGTCCCGAGTCGGCGGTGGGCATAATTAAGGCGCGAAAGAACGACAAGAGTGCGAGTAGATGCGGTGCGAAGAGCAGAGCGGTGTCAATGAACTCAAAAGCGTCTTGAGCTGCACGTTCGGTGAGGGAAGGATGTAAGCCGTCGGATACAACACACATGATCGAAGCACTGCGAGTCGGACCTGCATATGATCACTGTGGTCAAGTGTGGTAAGAAAGCGTGTGCGTCATGGGACGTATATGGTGAGTATAATCAAGGCACGCAAGAACGACAGGGGTGTGGGTAGATGTGGCGCGAACAAGTGGGGGTGCGAAGAGAGTGACGACAGCGGACCCAAAAACGTCTTGAGATGCACACTCGGGAGTGAGGAAAGGGTGTAAGCCGTCGGATACGACACACATGCCCAAAGCGCGGCGAGTCGGACCTGCGTACG
>JBBPQN010001000.1:0-10980 GCA_038092575.1 Boletus subluridellus
AGCCAGGGTCTGTACGAGCGTCTTTTCAGGGACAGTTCCGGCGTCGGCGCCTTCAAGTGGCGGTTCCGTATGTGTGCCTGCTCTCCCGCCTCTACCCTGACCTCTGCCGCGTCTTCCACGGACCCTGGATGCTGTACCTGTGGAACTGACGCCGATCACATCCTCCAACTCTGCAATACAGTTGTCCGTCTTGTTCTGTGCGGTGCGCAGGGAACGGAGCTGAGAAAGAGCATCCTTGACATCCGACTGGACACTGCCAAGGTTCTCCTGGAATGTAGTGAACTGGCACTGGAGCGCTCTCAACGTTGCCAAGAGGGAGTCGGACATGACATCGGTGGCGGACAGAAGGTGCGGGCCTGGCACGGAGGAGAAGAAAGGGGTCGGCTGGAGATGGGAAGAAAATTGGTGGTAGCGAGTTGGGTCGTAGTACCAATGGTGCGGCTCCGAGTACGCGCTGGGGTACCACTGTCGAATGCCCTGCGCTGGCAACGTCGATCTCGGAGTCCAAGACGACGACGACGGTGAGGGGGGCCGTGTTGCATTTCTGCTCGCGTCCGCGGTCTGCTGAAACGAGGCTCGCCCAACAGCTGGCTGGGACGATGGATGTGCCTCGAGGCCAGGATGAGCGCCAACACCCGAACTCAACAAGCCCGTTTCTCGAAAGGTTCTCAACAACGGTGGATAATAATACCCTTCCAATGCTTGACGCGACGCCGTTTCTGGGTGGGCCATGGCCGGCACCGACGGGCGATCATGAACCAAATCGCACGATGGCGATGTGGCCGCTTGGATAAATTGGAAAGCGCTGCGGGGGCGCATCACTTCCGAAGTCCGACTAGCGGTCCTGTAGGGTGGGCGTCTGACAAGCCTCATTCTCAACACCGACGACGTCGACGCTCACATGTCTATTGACCCCCGACTCGAAAACTTCACCGTCGATGCCGCGTATCGCGTGCTCGAGGTCATCGGCGAAGGCGCGTATGGCATCGTCTGGTCAGTGCACACTACCCTTGCTCGGCTTTGCGCCGTAGATCTGGATGTTGACGTCGTCCGCACTCGTCTAGCTCTGCCATCCACCAGCCGTCTCAGAGAAAGGTCGCCATAAAACGTATCACGCCATTCGACCATTCCATGTTCTGTCTACGCACCCTTCGCGAGATCAAGCTCCTCCGGCACTTTCGCCACGAAAACATCATCTCCATTCTCGACATCCTTCAGCCTCCCAGTTTCGAGTTGTTCAGAGACGTATATCTCGTCCAGGAGCTGATGGAGACCGACTTGCATCGCGTTATCAGAACTCAAAAATTGAGTGATGATCACTGTCAGTATTTCATCTACCAGGTAATCGCCACATCTACATTTTCAACCGAAACGATGGCTAACTGTGAGTGACAAAGACCCTCCGAGCCTTGAAGGCACTCCACTCAGCCGATGTCCTTCATCGTGACCTCAAACCCTCAAATCTGCTGCTGAATGCCAACTGCGATCTCAAAGTGAGTGCACACGAACGATCCTCAGCGTCGCTTTTCACTCCTCCACGTCCCAGCTTTGTGACTTTGGCCTCGCGCGATCAGCACGACCGCCTCCGAACGTTGCAAACGACAGTAGCACGTTTATGACTGAATATGTCGCAACACGGTGCGTACGTTCTCATTTCCGCCCAGTCTTACGTCCGACGCGTCATAAAGGTGGTATCGCGCCCCGGAAGTAATGCTGACTTTTAAAGAATATACGCGGGCAATAGACATGTGGAGTGTTGGCTGTGTATTGGCAGAGATGCTGAGTGGGAAACCCATGTTTCCCGGACGCGACTGTGAGTGTTATCTATTTCTTCTCCGCTACTCCCAGATGAGTTCGGATCTCTTGTCCGTGTTTTGGGCTGAGACGTGGCGCACGGAATACCGATTCTATTACCATCCATTATTCCAACAAATCACACGCATATATGCGCTCACCTACTCTGATCTTTACCCTAAGATCACGACCAGCTCTCCCTCATCCTTGATGTCCTTGGCACTCCTTCCATCGACGACTTTTATGCGATCTCATCACCCAGATCGCGCGAGTACATTCGCGCCCTACCATTTAGGAAAGGAAAGGACTTCAAGACGATGTTCCTCGGAGCCAACGAACTGGTCAGTCTTCAGATAACACTACCTTATCTAGTCTCTAAACGACTGTTGCACGCGTTTTCGACGCAGGCGATTGACTTTTTGGAAAAATGTCTCACGTTTAGTCCAAAAAGACGTATAACGGTCGTCGAGGCTCTTCAGCACCCATACTTTGAGGTGCGTATTCGTATCCACTGAAACGACACCAGCTTCTTACTATGCGTATTCTCTGTAACCCGTTTGGCATCCCTGACTTGCCTTGACTCGGCCTTTACTTGCAAATAGCCTTACCATGACATTGACGACGAACCCGTTGCGGATCCCATCGATCCATCGTTTTTCGATTTTGATAGCGGAGAGTCACTGTCAAAAGAGCAGCTGAAAGGTCAGTACATTCCCTACTCCATATGCATTTTGTGATTCTATGACGACACCGATTCATCACAATCAACAGAATTGATATACCGAGAAGTCACTTCGAGGCCACCACCGACGACCTCGTTCTTGACCTTGGGAGACTGCAGTCTGTAACAAGCGTATCCCTATCCTTGACCCTCCTCTTCGCTATGCACGCTCGGGCCAGCTGCATGGACGAATGTCGAAGGCCAAGGAACTTGGTGCGAGGCTCCGATCTCGACGGACGGTCTTCTTGACTATCGCATTGCCCTCATGTAACCATTGCTGCTCTGTTTTTTATTCGCACGATCTTGGCTATCACGGTTTTGGGTCCTTGTGTTTCCGTCATCAGAATGTATTTGGATGATACCAGTTGGCTGTCGGTATTTTCGTACTAGATTACATGGGTGTGGTAGATGTCTGAAAGTATATGATTGTTTGATGGTCGAGCGCCTGACTCACAACCCTGGGGCTGTCACAACAGCTTATAGATCAATGTTTAGCACGGACTTAAACTGGATCTAAACGTCGCTCTAAATGGGACCCCTACGTGACCCCCACGTTTCACATAGAGCGACGTTTAGGTCCGGTTTAGGTCCGTGCTAAACATTGACCTAGCCGTTGTGTGTATACGGAATCCCGACCCCGCTATGGCAGTGAGGGCATCGAACACCGCGGGGATGTACTAAATTTTTTGTAGAGCGCAAGCGAATGATGGAACATCGCCCCCGGGCCCGTACTAGTCCTCGTCGATTTGATACATTATTCCTGAGCGCTGCGCGGCGGGAACGAGTTATACTTATCACGCAGATGATGAAGCGGTGAGACCTATAGCACAGGACGGTTTTTAGAGAATGGGGAGCCCAATCGACCCAGACGCCCGGTGGCGACTCATCACCATGAAGGTATCCAACAAGTCTCAACGCCTTAGGTTTCAAATTTAATCCTGTGCATGACCCGCGAAACCATGTGAGTGACCTTATGATGTACCCATGATGGATCGACGACCGGTTTGGTATACCTGAACTCCGGTCTACTACATATTGTCGATGGGGATCGGCAAGCTGACGTCGACGTTTTCCATGTACAAGGGGTCCAGGGTTACGGGCATCAGTTACTTAACAAGGTTTTACTCGGACGGGCAAAAATGAGCGTCGTGGGTAGGAAGTAAACAGGGCGGCCGTGCGAGCGAGGAATTTCTATTATGCGTTCTGCCGGTTTGACGCTGGTGAGGATGTAAGTATAGGGTGGCCTAGGTCAGATCCGAAGGCAACTTCTTCGGAGAGAGCCGAATAGGTGACATGCCGCTTCTGGAGGGGATGTTGATCCGAACGTCACCCGTGTTTTACGATTGGGTACATAATAATATTCTGAGGGTGAGGCCAGAATGGTCATTAGCCACGTCATGCAGGAGGCCTGCGCGCCATCGATAATCACGTACGCGAATCAGATGGTCTCAATGAAGAGCACATGTCCAGATCGGTGGTTGATGCGGGGGGATCGGAAGTGATTGCACCGATTCGGAGAACGACTCGGATAATATTGGTGATATGTATATAGACACAACACCTCACTTCGTGGAGGACGGCGTGAGGGCGATGTGGTATGCGACTGGGCAGTGCGATGGCCTCAGGCTGGGAGGGCCGCAGCGCGACGGTGACAGGGAGCACAGCTGCGGGCCGTGGGACATCCAGAAACCAGATCAGCGTCGTATACTTGGATGGCGCTTTCATACGACACTAACTCTTCTTACTGCTACTACTGCCTGGTTTAGGGTCTACCAACACGCGGACCCCGGGTTTAGGCGGCTGTCAGGGAGTTAAGAATATTACACGGGATCGGGAGCCACACGTTCGAGCGCCAGGGACAAAAAGAAGGGAATGACTGCCCCGCCTGTACCTCCGCACCCTGCTGGGTATGCTGCTGGTTACGTGGTGCAGCCTCGTCTAGACCAGCCACCTCCCTTGCCCCCTCTGCCCCCTCCATCTTACATATCTCAGTCCCAGCCATCACCTCCTCCCCATTCCTCCACTCCACTCCCTGCCCCTCGTCCCCATCGCCTCGACCCGAACCTGCCTGCCAATGTGCGCCGCGTGCATTGTGTCACCCCCATGTGTCGCTGATTACTCATTTTTTATATTACATGTACAAACAGATGGCAAGGACTTTAGACAACCAAGCCGCAGCTTTTCAGCATCCTCCATACCACCAATACCCCATCCACTCTCCTAGACCGCCGCCTCCTCCCCAGCAGCCTCCTTACGGCTACGGTCCAGCCTGTTTTTCTCCTCCTCCCCAGCCACCCGCCCATCGCGTTTCAGTCCAGCCGCCTCCAGACCAGAACACTCTCGGCCCTTGGAACTACGCAAATTCGCCTGCCGGAATCCCCCTTCCTGCGTCACCACGACCCCCACCGCATTCCTATACCCTCCAACCCACTTACCAACCACAGTTTCAGACACCGCCGCTCCATCATAGAGCTTCCTTCGCAGCACCACCGAACTACAGTCAACCTCTTCACCAGCCACAGATGCACCCGAGGTCCAACTCCGTTCAACCATCGTATGCCCCTCCACAATCTTCCTCCCCACCCCGGCAAAGCGGGGTACCATCCCTCACCGCTCCTCTTCCAGCCATCCAGTCACTAGCGACTGCCTCTTCTACCATTCTGCAGCCTAACCATGACCCTGCCTTGAAAATCAACTGGGCACGAGACGTCCTCATGCTCGCCGACCGCGTTCAGCAGAACTCTTCAGATGATTCAGATACGCCGCCCATTGGTCCCATCGTCATACAGGATCCGCAACTCTTGCGTCTCGTACAAATCGCGGTCCCGCTGGTTCTTCAAATCGCGTCCGCACAACACCCCAATCCAATCCCCATCTTTGCTGCGGAAGCGATCTATCATCGCGCCACGTTCGCTTCGTCGGGGGCATACCCTGATCACATTCCACACAACCCCCGTGTCGCCTTCCGCGACTTTGAACAAGCCGCGCGGGCAGGGTACGCACAGGCTTGGTTCCGGCTCGGCCGCGACTATGAAAATTTCAACGATACAGCGCATGCCCGCGATTGCTTTGAACGCGGTGTCAAGCTCAACGTTGAGAGTTGTGTTTACGTGAGTGCTTCGCCGCCTCTCTTCAGGGTCGTAAATAACTTTCCCACGCATATGTAATAGCGTATGGGTATGGCACACTTGATGGGCCAACTCGGTCTCCCCGCCCAGCCCGAGATTGGAATTCCCTTGATCCACCGTGCTGCGACGCTTGCTTCTGTACAGGTCCCTCAGCCGGCGTACGTATACGGTTTGCTTCTTCTCGGGGAATTCTCCCATGTCACAGTCCCACCGCAAGTCTTTGCGCCGCTTATTTCGCCGCACTCTTCGGCCCAACAAGAAGCGCGGCTCCATTTGGAACGGGCTGCATTCCTTCATTTTGCCCCTGCACAGTACAAGCTCGGACATGCGTACGAGTTCGCGCTCCCACCTTTCCCGTTCGATGCCCTTCTTAGCGTCCAATACTACTCCCTCGCAAGTCAACAAGGCGAGGTAGAGGCAGACATGGCGCTCAGCAAGTGGTTCTTGTGTGGAGCTGAAGGTGCCTTTGACAAGGACGAGAACCTTGCATTCACGTTTGCAGAAAAGGCTGCCAAGAAAGGTTTACCGAGTGCAGAATTTGCGATGGGTTACTACAAGGAAGTTGGCGTCGGTGGTGTCAAGGACATCGAGGCAGCTCGCATGTGGTATCAATTGGTGAGTTGAGCCAAGGGCTCGAGTTGGAGACGTGACGACATGACTGATCCCGGTAACTAGGCTTCCGATCATGGTAACACGGACGCTGCCGAACGTCTGGCTGCCCTATCCCAACCATCTCCCCAATCGCTCTCGAGGCAAGAGCACGATACCATTACGGAATCCAAACTTGTTCGTAAACGCACGCAAGCCAAGCAGCGCTCGGAACGCGAGAGTGGTGGCTCGAGACCGTCGTTGGAGGAGGGCCGAACAGTGGTTGATGTCATCAGGAAGAACTCGATGGCCCGTCACCACGGACACGGATCTGGCGGTGCGCCCACCCCGGTCCTCCCACCCGTCGTAGAACAACCGCCTGCTCCCGCGATGACTCCACAAATCCAACAAGGCCCCAGTGCTCCTCCACCCCAAGCACCACCTCAAAGGCAATTCCCGAACCAACATCGGTACACGCTCGTCGATCCCGGGTCCGGCTCTGCTGGGGGTGCGTCGCCGCCGATGAGGATGGACTCTCCGGGCTATGCACGGCCTGCAGGACGTCCGCCGGGTCAGCGTACCGGGAGTATGCCCTCTCCTGTTCCCCCTCAGAGTGGACCTCAAGACATGAATGGGGACGTACACCAACAACCGCCGTCGGCGCGTGCGCCCGCCAAGGGCCCGACGACGTTTGCGGAGATGGGTATCCAAGGGGTGAAGCTCGAGGAGAAGGAGTGTGTGATCATGTAACCTCTTTTTCATTTTCACTAGTTTCCGCCACCCCGTTTGGCTCGTCATGTAGGTTTACGTCGATACCTCGTCGTTTCATTTGGGCCGTCTTTTGACACGTTCATGCTAATTTGCTACGATTGGTTTGAATTTTGTCCCCTCGTCTTGTTTCTTTCGTTTCTTTTTTTCTTTTACATACCTTTTTTTTTGACATCATATCTCGATTCTCGAGGGACTCTCTTTCTCTTTCTTTGTCATTAGTCGTTATTATAATCACACTGTCGTCGTATATGCGTGCTCGAGGCAGAGATGCGACGTTGGCGGTCGCTGAGTATTGGGTTCAGCAGGCACGGAAGCCTTGACTCTTCTATTCTTGCTCGTAGGAAATGAAAATGATGGACCATCCACTGATCGGCATCGTGTATCGGATCTGTGCCGTGGGTGAAACTTTTCTGACACCGTAGTTACAGCCTTGGTATAAACAAGGGTAAATGCTTCGTTGGTTCGTTGTTTAGCAAGGATGGCAACAGTGATGGTGGTGGCGGTAGTGGTGGTGGTGATGGCGATGATGTTAGTGGTGATGATGGTGGCGGTGGTGGTGATGTTAGTGGTGTAAGTGACAGGGATAGTGATAGTGTATCATGGCACAAATATAGATAGGGGCCGACAGTGAGAACTAGGAGCAAGTAGGGGAGTGACCAAAGAACTTATTTATGCTCTTATTCAACACCAGAACCCACTAATACTAGCACATATAAAGAAAGAGATCTTGATTAGTGAAACGTAGAGGAGAAGAAGAAGAAGAAGGAACCTTGCATGGTTGGCGATGAGCGGGGTTATGACGCTGAATAGGTTTGTCTCGCAAGGTTTCAGCGTGGATCATGTGTGGTCGAGATGGCGGTGATGGGTATCGACGATGAGGAGTGCGGAAAGGGATGGGGACGAGGATGAAGATGCGTCGGTGCTTGAAGAGGTGTCTATTCCCAAGGAGGGCCCGGGGGATCGGTCCTCAAGACATCCGCCGTGCGCGTGTGTTGGTCAACGTCAGTCACCTTACAGAACATGCCATGCGATAGCATGTTTTCTATAACCGTCGATCCGACGCACATGATCAGAAAGCATGCGATACGGGCCAACGCGATGCGTTGTAACGAACCGGCCCCGGGTGGATTTCGCGGGAGAGTAGCTAGTTGGGTCTTCGGACACCAATGTCCAATGTCGGTGTGTTTGGTGTCGAAACCATGCGACTCACGGACGAAAGAGCCTGATGTTCAGGATACACTATGGGCCGTCTACCCATTCAAGGGAAGCCCGTGGTGACAACACAGTCATCCGCTCTCGCAAGTGGAAAGAAAGATTGATTCTGAACCTTGCCTAATGTATGACTTGCAGATTTACGAATCTGAAACAAATCGGTAGTAACAGTCTCCGAGACCGCGAATCTAGGACTAGGGTGTCTCGGTAGCATGGCCCCGCAAATCGAAGAACATTGGAGACTTCGTATGATCAGAACGACTGTCTTTTGATTTCAAAGCTTTAGGTCTGGTTTGAAGAGACTAATCGGGACTGACCGGTATACGGGTCTCAGTGAAATGCCGGTGCTCGTACACAAGGTGGCTGTGCTGTACTTTTAAAGTCTGGCCTTTGCGTGTGCATCGGGTCCAAGAATGCCTAACACGACACAGTCCGATACCACGACGTTCTCCGCAGAGTCTTACTTTGCAACCCAGCCAGAGCCGAGTACTCTCAAAGCTGATATCCAAGACGTATCCCTCTTCATCGATAGACAGATCGAGAAAGGAAGGAAAGTTGTCCTCGTGACGGTGAATGACCCCTCCGTTTTGTCAGATCTGTACATTGATCTTACAGCCTGAGTAGAGCGGGGGTACAACCGTTCCATTGGAGCTCAATGTGTGAGCCTGAACTTCAGGTGAAGACATGATCATTACTTATTCGACTCTAGTGTCCGATTTCTTGATAACTTCAGTGCAGGTATGTTGCCCCAGTCTGCCGATGTGAATGAATTCATGTTTTTTTTCTCCCAGGCACACGAGGCGCGACCTCCGCCGAATACTTTTTAGGACAAGGATATGCGGTCATTTTCATGCGTCGACAATTCAGCCTTCAGCCATTTAGCCGGAACTATTCCCATTCAACTCATCCTTTCCTTGATTTCCTCGAGATAGATGCCGCGTTGCCTTCTTCCTCCACAATCGACTCCCCGTACCCGTATTCGAACGATCCCTCGCCAAACGCGGGCCAGCCACATATCACAGTGAAGACGTCTGAGCGCGCAGCCTTGTTGTCTGTCTTGCGGGCCTACAAGGCTGTACAGGCTGAGGGAACTCTACATACCCTCACGTTTGTCACGGTCAACGATTACCTCTATCTGTTACGCGCGATAAGCAAAGAAATGAAAAGGTTGGGACCAAAGGCTATGTATTACCTCGCTGCTGCTGTAAGCGACTTCTTCTTACCCAGGCAAAAAATGGTCAGTACGATGGTTTATGCATTTCAACGGTCCCTAAATGACAAGCGTGGCGTGGATCAGTCGGAACACAAGATCCAGTCGGGAAAGGGTAGTTTACATATAGAAATGGATCAAGTGCCCAAGATTTTGAAACCGCTGGTCTCCGAGTGGGTGCCCAGTGGTTTCGTTGTCTCTTTCAAGGTGCGTGCAGCGGCGCGACATGCCATTGATTGCTTACACGCCGATTGATCAGCTTGAAACCGACCAAGCACTGCTCATACCCAAAGCGCGTCAAGCGCTTGAGCGATACGGGCACCAAGTCGTCATTGGAAACGACTTGCACCATCGAAAACATCGTGTGGTGTTGGTGGCCCCGAAATCGACCTCACCTAACGGGAAGCCTAGCCCGGACGGTCTTCAATACGAAGAAACTTGGATTGAGATTGACTCTTCGCCGTCTGCGCCACACAAGGAAATCGAGGAGGAAATTGTGAGAGAGTTGCTAGCACGGCACGACGCATGGATCAAACGGGCATGATATACGTTGTATTAGAAAGAAAAGGAATGTACAGTACAGTACTCGTTAGAACAACCTCTTGTTACGTAGCTGGGCTGAGTCACTTAAGGTTATGTAAAGTTTATTTCGGTGCCGTAGTATTTCTCACTTTTGTCTCATCACGACCAACAATGACGGACGCAGAAACGACTGCAAGAAGGTAAGACATTTGTCGACACCACCGACGTGCTTACCATCACTCTCGATAGCGAACTCGTGGGCGACGAGAGCGATGAGGACGCCTCCGAAGCCCAAGCACAGATCATCGCGTCTTTGCGTGCACAAACAACAGACTTGTTCTCGCAGGTCACACAACTCAACAGCAAACTCGTCGCTTCGTATGATCGAATGTCCGACCTCGAGGATCAACTGCACGATGCCTCTTCTTCACTACGGAATGCCTCGGTCACCATCTCCTCCCTCGAGCTCGAACGGAGCCATCACCTAGCCGCCTTGAATACGGGTCTGCTCGTAGAGAAGGCGCACGTCACGGCAGAGCTAAACAGACTGATGGAACGCGCAACAGAGGAGGCCGCTCAGCGTGGTCAGGCGGAAACTGCGCGTCATGACATTGAAAAGGACCTCGATGATCTCAGTGCGAGTCTCTTTGATCAAGCAAACACCATGGTCGCGGAAGCGCGGCTCAACCAGGCTAAAAGCGAGAGAAAGGTGCAGGATGCGGAGCAGGCCCTCAAGATCGCGGAAGATGCCGTCAAGGATATGCAGATCCAGATGCAGTCTCTCCAAGCCGAAAAAGAGGTGGCTGAACGCGATGTACAAGAGGCAAAGCTCACTATGGGTAAAGGGAAGTGGGTCGAGCGCGATGATTCGCGTGTCGGAGAAGTGCCCAGAATCCGTTTCATAACCACGCACCCTCCCTACGCTGAATTCATTGCGTTCGTTGGGCACCTAAGGGGGGTGAGGATATCACAGCCGACTCCTCCCATCATATCGACGCTTCTAAGCCAGCCATTCATTGCGCGTCTGCTTACCG
>JBBPQN010001001.1:0-10978 GCA_038092575.1 Boletus subluridellus
CCGAGTCGGGTATGCTAACAACCCCGTCGTCGGGATCCTCGTTCGTACGTGATCGCTTCTTGGAAGCAGGGGACCCCGATCGTCCGCGGCGTTTGCTTTTACCTAGCGAGACGGATGATGACGACGCCAAATCCGCACTAGGCGACACGTTGAGAGCAGCCTGACGAATGTTATCAGGAACTTTGCTATTCGTTTATATCAATTCTCAACGTCCCATGAATGTTCATGTTGGCGAAACATCACCTTGAAGGATCAAACGCAAGGAGGTTGTACTTGCCATTTTTCCCAAGTTCATAACCCACGATTGTTATGGAATGACCGTCATACTGCAATATAACAGGCATTTTACCAGTGGCCACAACAGGCGACGCGATACGGAGTATCTTGTTGACGTCTCCCTCGGGCTTTTCGGTGAAGTAATTAACAACCCACTCCGTCAGCGTATCAAATCCTGTGGGATCAAGATGAATGGTATGTCTTCACAAGGTGAAACGGTAAACCTTTTGGGGACTTCCTGAGGTCAAAATCCACAAGCATGCAGCTAAGCAAATTTTCCATTGTTATTCCATGCCAGCCACAAGTTATCACGAATCTTACGGGATTTTGCGAGATGTGAAAGCAACGTAGAGGTCTGGTGGTCTGGATTAGGAGTTGACGTGTACTTATATCCACTACACATTACCTCCAGTCCCGAGTTTCTTCTTGGTATTTACCAATTTATGATCGAAGTCACGAGCACCGATATCATCATAGTCTGCCAAACTGTGTCAGCACCAAAAACGAATTTATATTAACATTAATGTGATGCTACCTTCTTTCCACGCGTCTTCTATCCAGTGTTGTAGATTTAGTACACCAGGGAGTGACGGGGAACTGAGGTGAGCAGAGTAGACGGACTGGAATTGCTGGTCCATGAGAGCGGCACATGTTATCAGAAAGTTGCGATATCTGATGCCGTAGTGATCAAACTAGTCAGCCCAAACCTCTCGTTTCCAATGTTAGATCAGCTCACGTACCCGCAGCCCCAGGCCGTGTCAAAAGATTCACGGTAAATATGAGGTGTCCGCTCATAGCATAGAACAGCACGTTGAGTGGCACCTTTCGTGTGGGATTTCTTCAGTGCCTCTTTCAAAATTGAGAGTACTCCTAGTAGTCTTCAGGTGCTAATCCTAACCTCACCCGAAGATGTCTTACCGGGTGTGTAGTTGTCAGGTGGCGCCCTTGCCTGTGTAGGATACCAGAAAACATTCTCTTCGCTCCTCCTGAACTTCATCGGCGACTTGCCTTGCTGGTAGGTATTCCCAGGGCCGGGTTTTGGTCTCCCACGTCTGGCCCGTGCTGGCAGCGCTGCAGACGCGTCAAGCTCGGAGACACAAACAAAGGAAACTACTCAAACCGCACCGGTTGTCCGGCCAGACTTGTGTTGCTCGTAATGATCGTCTCGTTCAATGTCACTCAGACCATGTAGGTTGGCAGAGCAGAGCTGGCAGATATCGTTTATTCCAGAAACGCTTGCAGAGTGTCAATAAGAATGCACAGAGACAAGTGTGGTGGGTTACCTTGCGTCTATGACGTTTTTCTCCACTATTACTATTTCGTCGTCCGACATGGATCTGTCAAGTTGTGCCATGTGGTAAGCGATGGTGGCAGTGTCGATGAAGAGTGGCTTACATAAGCAACCCGGAGGATACGCCAGCTGTGGACGCGCGTTCATACATACAACTCATCTTCACCAATGTCCAGGTCTTATGATCGCGGTGAGTACCACTTCTTTTCTCCGAGTTGGACACTGATCCTGTACTGTAGCACTCACCGTCTTCTCTCCCGACGGCCACTTGTTCCAGGTAGTGTCCAGACGCGTCATGTCCGATCCTCTATCTCATGAGGTGTATGCAGGTCGAGTATGCACTTGAAGCCGTTCGAAAGGGAACATGTGCGGTAACTGTCTGTTGCGCACGTCCGGTTGACCCCGTCTTACTCTTATTACCAGGTCGGCTTACGAGGCAAGGATGTCGTTGTACTGGGCGTCGAGAAGAAATCTGTGCTGCAGCTTCAGGACCCTCGCACAGTCCGCAAAGTCGTGATGCTTGACGATCACGTCTGCTTGGCATTCGCTGGTATCATATTCCGTCCACGATCGACTGCTTTGGGCTCACTCCTTTCAAGGTCTCACTGCGGACGGTCGTGTCCTGATTGACAAGGCGCGGATAGAATGTCAAGGCCATCGGCTAACGGTGGAAGATCCAGTGACAGTGGAGTACATCACGAGACACATCGCAGGTATTCAACAGGTAAGCGTACTTTCATGGACCCTAGCAGACCCTAAACTCCTTGTATCCGGCCAGAAATACACGCAATCGGGTGGTGTCCGTCCCTTTGGTATCTCAACGCTGATTGTCGGTTTCGACCCCCACGACACCAGACCAAGATTGTATCAGACAGAACCCAGTGGTATTTACAGCGCATGGAAGGTGGGTGACCCTCTAAGCACTGCTATAATAGTCTTCCCAAACTTTTTCTAGGCAAATGCCATCGGTCGGTCATCCAAAACAGTCCGCGAGTTCTTAGAGAAGAACCACAAAGATGATATGACACGTGAAGAGAGCATTAAGCTGACAGTTAAGAGTCTTCTCGAGGTTGTGCAAACAGGAGCGAAGAATATCGAGATCAGTGTGATGGAAAGTTATGGAAAGATCACTGTGAGCGTTCCTCAAGTCCTTAAAGTATTCTACAAGCTGAGTTAGAATTCCAGAATTTGGAGCTCCCGGAAATTGAGGGGATAGTAAGCGAGATCGAGCGGGAGAAGGAGGCTGGTGGGTTAATTATCATTGTGTTTTTAACAACATGCTGATGGTGCTTCGGAAGAGGCCGAACGAAAGCGTACTCGGTTGGCAGCAACTGCAGCTGGGCAGGCTGCGATGGCAACGCGGGCAGAGGCAGGCCAACCCTCAGGACAGTAAATATCAGATTCGTTGTATCAGTCATCACAAAATACGAACCACCTGAACATTGCGCATGAGCTGTGATCAGCGACGTAGTCGGTTGTTTGTCAAAGGCTTCTAAAATAAACAAACGACAAGCACACGTACACGCCACGTCAAGTGAGCAGTACGCGTTGGCCTAACCAACTTGTGATCAGCCCCAGTTATGCATTCTTCATATCTCGGATCGACCCCACGAATAGCTCAAAAGCATGTTATCCTCTCAGAGATACTTGCCGTGACGTCGGTCATGCGGAAGAACTCGCGTTGGGCCTCTGCAGCGCATACGCTCCACGCTCGGGATTACGCGCTAGCAAGGGATCTCGGTCTTCGGAGAGCAAATCCTGGTGGCAATAACCAACGTCCCGGGAGAGTCTCGCCAGAGGCAGATCTAATGGGTGGTTTCCAGGAACTCAAGCGTACCGTTCGTGATGCTGAAGGTTAGTCTAACTTGTGCTTGAGATTCATGCCTTATGATGCTCCAGATATCCAGAGCATACCTCTGCCTGTGCTCCTCGGTCCCTTCTTCGCCCTCATCCGTTCCCCAATCTCGACAGGCCCCATCACATCCGCGGCGCTTTCTGCCCTTCACAGTTTCTTCGTATGTGGATTGATTTCAGCCAATTCCATCGAATTGGAGATTGCATTGGTCGAGCTGAGCAGCACAGTATCACACTGTAAATTCGAAGCGAGTGATTCGTCGGGAGACGAGGTCGTTCTGCTCAAAATCATGACAGTAATCCACGACTGCATGGTTGCCAGCAGTGTAGGGGCGTTCCTCGGCGACGTGGAGGTCTGCGAGATGCTAGAAACGGTGTTGACGACGTGCTGTCAGATGAGGTTAAGTGGTTTGTGGCATCATCTTCCGTGTTCCGTGTTCCTCTGATGAACACAACCAAGAGGTCTTGCGGCGGTCTGCCGAGTCAACGATGCTTTCGATCGCTCGAACGATGTTTGGGCGCATCCACGGATTCGACCCTGCCGAGGAGGAAGCGAAACTTCGCGTTCACGAAGATGAACCTCAGCACGGCGACCTTAGCCTGTCGGTCCCGACTACCGTGACTTCACACAGTCAAGTCACCGACGACGCAATCTCTCCAGGTACACACGGGGAAGAGACAAAGTATACAGGTACTGTGCGACAGGGCCCCACACTCGATGCGGCCAATACTCCGGACAGAACCGCGGAAGGGAGCGTTCCATCTGTCGTTGTCCCTAGACCTTGTGAGTTTACACAAGTCCCTTGAATCGTTCTCATGTCTCATCCATTGCAGATGGGCTTCCTGCCCTCTTAGAGCTCCTTCGGGTGCTTGTTAATATTCTGGATCCAAATGACCAAGTCCACACAGATTCGACGCGGTTGACTGCTCTCACCATCTTGAACGCTACTATCGAAACATGCGGGACTAGGATTGGAGATTACCCTTCCCTTACTGTCCTGATTCTGGATCTCGGATGTAAAAACCTTTTCCAGCTCGCGCGTTCCGACAACCCCGCTGTGTTGCAGGGTGCTCTGCGAACGATATCTTCGTCGTTTGAGACCATGCGACCACACCTCAAGTTGCAACAGGAGCTTTATCTAGCTTTCAGCATCGATCGTCTGGCAGCACCTCCTCTTCTGAGATCCAATACGACAAAAAAGTACCAAACGAGTTCACCACGTCCCGGCACTCCTGCTACTTCGACTCCGACTCTCAGACCAGTTGACACAGAACTTGACTTAGAGAAAGGCAGTCCTGTTCCTTCCCGTCCTCCCGTACAACCGGCCCGTGGTGACACGCGCGACTTGATGTTGGAGACATTGAGCCAGATATCCCGGCATCCTAGTTTCATGGTTGACCTTTACGCCAACTATGATTGTGACATCAATTGCGAGAATCTTTTTGAACGGCTCATAGAGTTCTTAACCAAGGTAGGTCTGGCATGTGTCATCGTCTCTTCGTTACTTCATTCTCGTTTGTAGGGGGTGTACCCTTGGCAATACTCGTCTGCTTCAGAGACACAACAGTTGCATTCGCAGTACCTTTGTTTGGATATGTTGCTAGTTTTCGTGAATGACATGGCAGCACGCGCGCGAGGGGTAGGTATCTCTTTGTATTCCATCATATATGCTCACTTGGGGTGTAGGAAAGCGAAGCCTGGAAACTGGTATGTCTTACTTGCGTCCCTCGGAATGCATTCTGAAGCTGTTCCCTAGGATTTCGAGTCACCAGAGCAACTCCTGCAAAGCAAGTCCAGGAAGAAGCTTGTGTTGACGGGGGCGGCCCGATTCAACTCGAAGCCCAAGCTCGGGCTCGCTTTCCTGGAGGAGAACAAACTCATATACTCGGACCTTTCTCCAGAGGTATCTCGCACGAAGAGTTTGGCAAAGTTCCTGAAAAGCTCTACTCGCCTAGACAAACGTTTGCTCGGTGATTACCTGTCAAAACTAGAGAATTTAGAGCTGCTGAAAGAGTTCATGAACTTGTTCGAGTTCAAAGATGTGAATTATTTCTCTTCCTCGGACGTTTCGTAACTCACACATACATGGTCAGAAACCGATGGTGGATGCCATGCGGGAGATGCTCGAAACTCTCAGACTTCCCGGGGAAGGTCAACAGATTGATCGTATCGCTGAGACGTTTGCGTCGGTCTATTTTGCTTCAAAGCCAGGCAAGTATAGACATCTTTGGTGTCACTCCATCACTGATATTTGCTGTACTGATCTTTTTAGCTGAAATCAAAACTCAAGATGCTGTTTATGTGCTGGCATTTTCAATCATTATGCTTAACACTGATCTCCACAACCCTCAAGTTCGGGCAAGTGCAACCTCCTTGTTACCCTTCTTCTATAGCTTACAATATACTAGAAACGAATGACAATAGAGGATTACCAACGGAATCTGAGGGGACAGAATGGCGGAGAAGATTTTTCACCCGAGTTCCTAGTACGCACTATCCAGATCTTCGTTTGCTTTGGCTAACTTTTTCCAGCAACACATTTATGACTCGATACGTAAGCGTGAAATCATTATGCCGGAGGAGCATACTGGCCAGCTAGGGTTTGAATATGCATGGAAAGAGTTGCTTACCCGCTCACGGCAATCAGGTCCGCATAAAGCCTCTTCAAAGTGTTCATGACTAAAAAAACAATTCGCAGGACGCTTCATGATGTGCAATTCAGCTCTCTTTGATTTCGACATGTTCAAAACCGTCTGGAAGCCAGTTATATCTGCCATCGCCCATGCCTTTATCACCTTCGATGACGAATATGTGATCCAGCGAGCAATTTCAGGATTCCGACAATGCGCTACACTGGCAGGACACTTCAAACTGCCGGACGTGTTTGATTTCGTGGTAGTCTCGCTTTCGCAGGCCACTAGCCTTCTGTCCGAGAACCTCCCTGTTCACGTCCCCAACTATCCGGTCGTTGAAGTTGAAGGACAGTCTGTGACCGTTTCCTCACTGTCTGTCAAATTCGGAACAAACTTCAAAGGACAACTGGCTGCGGTGGTCCTATTCAATATCGTCAATGGCAATGGCAATGCCCTTCGCGAAGGTTGGACACAAGTAAGATCATCTACTGTCATTATCGCGACTTCGAGCACTAATTCCCGTGGAGATTTTCGAGATGTTCGAGAACTTGTTCATGCACTCCTTGCTACCGACCCGGATGTTACAAGTGGAAGATTTCCTTGGCGGTGTTACAATGATACCACTCCGTGGCGCTCACCCATCAAGGCCAGCTCCAAGGAGTGATGGTTTGCTATCCGCCCTGTCATCGTACCTCATGACTCCCTATAGCGCAAGCTCCGATAACCTCGTACCCGAAGCTACAGACCAAGAGGTAGAGAGCACGTTATGCACCATCGACTGCATAGCATCATGTCGTCTAGACGAGCTTTACGCACAGATTATGTGAGTTCGTAATGGAGAGCATGACGCAGACCTTTGACTGTCATTTAGGCAACTAGAGTCGGAGGCCCTGGTCGCTGCCATTAGAGCCCTTGAAGCGCTTGCGCACGAGAGGACTATTGCCAGGCTCAAGCAGGAATCTGACGATGTCGCGAGCCCGTACAGCGGAGCATCCCAAAGTGATGGAACCTACGTTCTACCTTATGATCCCGCCGCTGTCTTCCTTCTGGAAACGATGGTGAGCATTGCATGCCATACGAGTCAGTGTATCGAGGACCTTTGGTAAGTCTTTACTGAGCTATATGCACGTCCATGACTGAATCATGCGCACTTTAGGCCCGTGATTTTTGAGCACCTATCGGCACTCTTATCTGGCTCGACCCACTATAGTGTACTGCTCATTGAGCGAGCTGTCGTTGCACTCTTGCGCCTTGCGTTGATTCTTGCTCAAAAGGTGAGTATACGTCCACTTGGCTCAGGGTGAATGCCGACGCGTTTGAAATGAAGAATACTCTGCGCGATCAACTCTATATATCCCTCGACTTGATCGCCAACCTGCCATCGTCCGTCGCCAACTCCGTTGCAGAACACGTAGTGGCAGGTGTGGGCTTGATTTTGCAACACAAACCTCCCTCTAGGTGAGCCGTTTTTAGCCTTTCGGACAGAGTGCCATGATTGATTGTTACTGATGGTCAACCTAGCACGCAAACCGAGTGGAACGTTATATTTGCGACGCTCCGTTCAACGATATCGAACCCCGAGGCAGCTCGATCCACGTTCAACCTTGTTACGAGTTTCGCCTCCGAAGGACCGGGGCAACAAATCACCCCAGACAACTTTGCAGGGCTCTTGGCTACCCTGGACGACTTTGCTACCGCGGCGGGGGCGTCGATACAGTTGCCACCGCCAAAGCCTCGTCGAGCACGGCAGCAGCCCACTGCAGAGTAGGTTAATTATCTTTGGCAGCGAAATCTTGCTCACACATCCGTTTTAGTTCACCCCCTATCGATCGCGGCCGCAGGTCCGTCGACCTCATTTTCGACCTGAAGAGAGTTATTGCACCGTTTGCTGAGTCTGCCAAGTTGCAGCCTGGACAAGGTGACGCATCTGTTGACTTTGAACCCGTGTAGGTTTTGATGCTGATATTTCTCAAATACAACAGTTTGGCGGTATTATTGCCTACCCTTGAGCTCGTCTTTGGGGAAACAATCGACGAATCCGTCCAGACTCGTCCGAAACACCGCCATCAATCAGCTGCAACGCCTCTTGCTCGGTCCTCAACTCGTCTATGATGAGGCGGACCACAACGAGGTCGATGAAATTTTCAACACCGTGATTTTCCCCATCGTGGACGAGCTGTTGAAACCCCAGGTGTATTTGCTAGATCCGCAGGGCATGTCGGAGACAAGATTGAGGGCGTCCGCGTTACTGTGCAAGGCCTTTATCCAGTTCGAAGTGGCTCAAAACCGTCAGAACGCGGACGTTCGGATTCTTTGGATCGAAGTCCTGGATTTGCTTGACCGCCTGATCAGCGCGGAGAAGAGCGAGCAGCTGGTACGTGCTCGTTACTGTTTATCGCACCTGGCCAGCGTTTTGAACGAAGGATATTCAGTATGAAGCTGTTTCCGAATCACTCAAGAACGTGGTCTTGGTGATGAATGCAGCGAGCATCCTCGTCCCACCACCTGCAGGTGAGGACGACCGTGACGAACAGCAGCGCACGATGTGGAGTGCAACGCAAGCGAGATTGGAGCGGTTCTTACCAGGATTCTTGGCCGAAGTGGTCTCCGTTCCCCAACTTACTACACCTTCAGCGGAGTCGAAACACGCTTCTGGCTGAACGACATCAATACGATTGCATTACCTGTGTAATTACACGAACGATATAACACTATCTGGAGAGACTACATTGCATATGGAGAGTAACCAAGAACAGCTCAGAAGATTTTCATCTTTGATGGGCTGTTCGGTGTAGTTAGGAATGTTTCAAGGCTTCACCGGGACCCCGAATGACTCACCGGATACGCGAGTAAACCCCAGCGAGAACGAGAAGCGGCGCAATGCTATAAGCTAGTAACCGCACAAGGGAGTCACTGTGACTGGTTACCCAGTCAGACCAACCCCCTCCTAAATGTGCCGTAAACAAAAGAGTCGGGAACAGGATATATCCTGACAACCTAAGAGTCGCAGGGCAGGTGAGATTGACGACTAGAATAAGACGCGATGCGTCGTCCGTTACCTGTGATACTTCCACATCCCCTTGGCCTTCATTCCACCTCCCCAGACGGCACCGCTAAACCACACGGTCGAGCCCCCTATCAAGGCCTGGACGATAATCCACACGACCGTGATAATTCCGAACGTCTACAAAAAAGCCAAGATGAACGCGCGAAAAAAAAACACTCAAAGCGCCGGCGAACACGTACGCTGTGCCAAGTCGTAAAGTGAGTCGCACCATGGCTATATTTCTGGAGGAAGATGGCGAGCCCCCCCAAGAGGATGATGGGGACACCGATATAATTGGCGATCTGATGCCTTTGGAGACCTGCGGCTTTGGTGTTGGGTTGGGAGGTGGGCTGAAGGGTCAAGATGGCTTTGTGACAGCGAAGTCGTCGGTAGAACACAAATTATGCGACCGAGTAGCGAAAGGGCTTACCATACGTGAAGCAGCCGATGGCTACGCTCTGCAACAAGGGGTGGAACGTGAACCAACCGAGGGAGGCCGGGTCGCTGCTGAGGATGATAGCCCATGTCGCTAACGCGAAGACCTGCGGGAGTAAAGGAGCTGTCAGACATGACACGAAACACACGTAGCAAATATGCTCACAAAATACGAGACCTGTGGACGTAAAAGAAAGGGAAAGCGGGTCAGAAAGGCGAATACTGGACAAAGCGCTGAACACACCCATACGAGGGCGTTTGCGGGGCGGTCTCTCTGGCGGCCCTCTGGCTTGGTGACGTCGGCAGGCATGGTCGGTGGAGGGTCTGAATCAGGCTGAAGAAGTGCTTGCTGCTCCTCTGTGGTTGAATGGGGGTCGTCTTGAGAGGGGCTGTGGGACCTCGCTTGGTCGACTGGGGAGGCCATCGCGTAAAGGAGACGATATATTGGCGCATATTTATCGGGTCGGAGCTCGCTGGATAAATTTCAATCGCTCACAAACGTGTGTTAATTAAAGTAGGTGATTAAACAACACTACTAGTCAGCGGGGTACAGCAAGCGTAAACAACATAAACAACACGGACGCGATAGCAAGAGCGGAATGAAATGCAGAATAACCAAGCCCCAAAAACCAAAACCTCCGGAAACCTCCGTAGATGCCCAGCCAACCCAATTCAACACCCTCACTGCCCCTCTAACCGCGGCCACGTCCCTTCCTCCTTCCACTTTTCTACAACCTCTCTCAATGCCTCGTGATCGAACAACGGTCGTTTCAGTTGATATCCAACAATGCTTTTAATCCTCCCATTGTTGTATGCAAGCTTGTGTTTTGATAACGCATACTTGTCCATGTATGCTGTCAATGGCGTGTGCGTGATCGGCGGATTCGAATGCTGGAGCATCTCCGTCCATGTCCCCACGTGGTGCTCGTTGATTTCCTCCACCAAGTCGTCTAGCTTGAGCTGAGTAGGAGTTAGCAGGACTACTCGCGTCACCGAACGAACAGAGGCACCGTACCCTTGCAATCGTCGTCTCGAAATTCGAGTAAAACTCAAAAGTGGTCCCAAAATACTCGGTAATCATCGAACCCCCTTTGGCTAATGTCGTCTCCGAATCATCCACCAAGTTAAACAAGGGGGCGATTGGTTGTTCGTCCGGTGAAACCATCCCATCCACCTCCTTGGCCTTGCTCTTCTCGTTATGAAAGGGTATCTTCTCTCCGGCCAACGTATTAGCCTGTTCACGACCCTGCTGGCCCATCCACACTGCACATGCCCACAATGCGCCTGCCACGTCTTCGACATGTACAGTGTGTACAGGCTCCCTGCCTGGTCCCCATCTACGAATGTTGGTCGGTTGTAACATCTTCACAAATTGGGTCAAACCTACATCGTCTTCATCGGTTTCTTCATATACCCATATACTGATGCGACAGTAGTGACTA
>JBBPQN010001002.1:0-10976 GCA_038092575.1 Boletus subluridellus
GTCATACTAAGGGTTATCTGGCCCTATAGTATCCAAGGATTCTAACCGCTTCAAGTGGTAGAAATATCCATTCTCGGGTGGTAGCTTTTCTGACTATGCATGAAACCAGTTTCATGCAGGTCACCGGATACTGCTGGAAACTCCGGCGCTCCTTATATGGACTAAAACAAGCTGGCCAGACTTGGAACAAAACCCTAGATCGAAAGCTCAGAGAACTTGGCTTTGTCCACTTAGACACTGAAACATGTCTCTACATATTCTGAAAGGATGGACAAGTCTGTTTCCTAGTTGTCTATGTTGATGACCTCCTCCTAGCCGCTACTACTTGGAAGTTCATGAACTCCATCAAAACAAAACTCTCCACTGCTTTCAAAATGCATGACCTTGGAGAGGCCAAATACATTCTCGGAATTGAAATCAAATGGAACTGGAAACTCCAGACTATCTCCTTGTGTCAATCCCAATATTGTCGCACAATCCTTGAGCGAACTGGCATGTTCACATGCAAGCCAGCATGGACTCCTATGACACATGGCCTCCAGCTCTCTGCAGCTGATCCGATGGACAATCGCATTGTCCCGGAGATGATCATTGAAGGAAAACAGGTTTCATACCTGACAGTCATAGGTTCACTGATGTACCTCATGCTCAGAACATGTCCGGACATTGCATACACAGTTGGTGCACTTAGCCGCTTCAGCGCAAAGCCCAAATTCATTCATTGGGAAGTGGCAAAATGTGCACTCCGGTATGTACAAGCCACTAAGGACATGGAACTCCGATTCAACAGAGCGGAGCTCTCTATGGATATGGACTTCCATGGATACTCTGACACTGGCTGGTCTCAGAAATTGGACAACTCCCATTCCACCTCTGGTTTTGTATTCATCAGCAATCGCGGAGCCATCTCCTGGTCCAGCAAACTGCAAAGCATGGTGGCCCTCTCCACTACAGAATCAGAGTACATTGGACTTAGCAAAGCTGGACAACACTTAGCCTGGCTCTGAACCTTCTTTGATGAAATCAGACATTTGCAGAAGGCCCCTACCAAACTGTTCTGTGACAATCAGGCAGCTATCATTTTATGTCGGGATCTGCAATTCCAGGCTCAGACTAAGCACATCCAATGCAAATACCATTTCATCCAAGATGATCTAGTCAGAAAGGGAGAAGCAATGGTCCGATATGTCTCCACCAAGGACATGGTGGTGGACATACTTACAAAGCCACTTGCGAAGGACCAACATTGGAAGTTTGTTCAAGGTATGGGATTACGACTACACTCGAGTGGGAGTGACAAAATATTGCTTACTACAGAAGGCATTCCGGTTGTCCAGTCCTCCAATGGGACCACCTAAATATTCCACTACTCTGGAGTTCAGGAGTTCAGGAGTTCAGGAGTTCCCAACTCCGGAACGCTGTCTTTTCTTACAGTACAGTGCTGTCACTCAGCAATACCTCCTTACTATACCTTTCCCTCTTTTATCTTCCCTGACAGATATTGAGGTACGAGTGTGCCTCCACCATACAGTATATAACTTCCACTCTTCTTCTCAGCACCTCAGTTGTTCTTGCCCATCTTAGGCAACAGCTGAGGTGAGTTACTCACTCTACATTAGTCACTCCGAGACTAATGTACCATAGCTCTGGTATGAATAGGTAAATATAGTTGTTCTTGCCCATCTTAGGCAACAGCTGAGCTCTGGTACAAATAGCACCAGACTAACTCCGCTAAACTCCAGACCTTTGGACTTCTGGACTTTAACAGGCAGTCTCTGGTGCCACCATGCAGAGTTCCCCTCCTGCCCCCTGCCCCTCCTGCCTGCCACAACTGAGACAAACATTCCAAACAAGGCAACATCCTGCCTCCCACTGTTCGGCAATTGTATATGATGACATACTCAAGTTTTGAGCTCATTTCTTCAGTAAAATCAGGTGCACATTTTTACCTGTATGCCTTAGATAGAATATGGACTAATTATAATGCATTATTGTGGTTATATACATATGACAAAAAGTGTTGTAAAAAAGGTCTACATATGTAAGTCTCAATGACATGAATGAAACCAAAGTAAACAGTGGGAGAGCTTGGGTGATGATATAAGACATAGAAAGATGATTTAAGGGGTGGAGGAGTAGGGTGGGGACATGGCAGGGCCAGGGAGGGGGGCAGCAGCAGCAGGAGAGGTTAAAGTGCATGGTGGGGACATGACAGGGCCAGAACTTGAAGGGGGGGCAGCAGCAATGGGAGAGCACGGTCGAGACACAGCAGGGGTAGAAAGGGGGGCAGCGACAGCAGGAGAGCATGGTGGAGACATGGCAGGGCTGGGAAGGGGGGCAGTGGCAGCAGGAGAGGCTGGGGTGGCTTGAGTGTTGATATCCTCGTTCTTCCTTGGACCACGCTTCTTTCCCTTGTCAGAGTGTTCTTTCTGAGGCCTTTTTTGCACCAGTATCCCCTCGCCAGAGAGGGAAAATATAATGTCAATGAGAGCAGCATGCTTTGTACTGCATGTGGTAGTATTATTGCTGATAGAGGGGGCAATGATTACAGGCGATGATGCGGCTTGTGAGACACCTGTGAAGTTGTCTTGCGTAGTGGGAGTGGACATGGGGGCTGATGGTGGTTGCTTGGCCTTGGAGACTGTGCCAGGTGCTGACACAGTGGCAGTACGGGAGGACTCGGTGAGCCTCTGTTTGAAGCATTGAGTGTCCCATGCATCAAACTCCTCATCTGAGAGCCTGCAGAAGTGTGTGGTATCAGAATTCAGCACATGATATAAGATCTGAAGCTCATTGCAGGAGGATATATCTCTGGGGCTGCAGAACTGCTCCAAAGGCCAGTTTTCAAGGATGACATGGTATTTCTCTGTGATACTGATGTCAAAATTTGTGTAATACATGTGGTTGACCTGAGTGGGAGCTGCAGCAGCCTCTGTAGTCAGTAGCGTTAGTAATACTCAAGATGGGAGAGCCTGGTGCTGTGGTGAAAACTTATTGAGCTTCTCTAAAATGAGTGTGCTGCAGTTCCATTTCAACTCAAGCACTTCACTCATGTGAGTTTTTGCAAGGCCTAAGGAGTCTAAGTCAGATTCCCAGCCCATATCTTTTGAGAAGGAAAATTGTATCTTGTACCCTGGATATGCAGTAACCTTCCAAATGAAAAGTGAGTTGTCTGATCAAAACCTTGTAGCAACAGTCAAAAAACTTGGCAGCGTGTCCAGTATGGAATATATGGGGCTGGTTCCAATGTTCCATGTCTCCACAGACAGTGAGTAAAATAAACTTTACACTTGCACAAGAATGTAGAGCAGAGAGCTGTGGGCAAGGTCAGAAAAAATGGACAGAGGGCACAATGAGGGGGGAGGGGAATGTACCTTCCTGTCAATCTTCTCTAGTGTCTTCTGGGAATCCATGAACGTGTTGGTCATCACATTGTGCATTGCAAGCTCCTTCACCTCATGCAGGTTTTCAAGTGTGACCATCGAATCCTTTGTCGCTTCTGGCCATTCTGCCATGTTCATAGCTTGCCACTGAGCATGTATTTCTGGCATAAGATCACATGACTTGCTCTGCTTCATGTCAGATGGCAATGCTAAGAGAATCATTAGAAAAGGATGTGTGTGAATCTAATAAGTTTCTCACCTGAATTGTGCTGCTCAGTTTCCATCTTCATGAATGCATTCCATTGTGAGGGCTTGTGTTGTTTCAACCTCAAGTGTGAGTGCTACATGATTTCTTCATAGTAGTAGTCAACTGAGTGTTTGCCAAACCTTTCTTGCAAGATAACAGCTTGCCCTTGTACCACCTTCCTTGCTGCAAGTAGCGCTTTTGCATATTCTTCCTGGCCTTGCTTGTATTTGAGGGATTGTGCTTTTCGCTCAGCCGGTGTGTGCTTGTGTGCATAAACATGGTGCTGATGCCATGGCAAACAAGCTTTGGTGGTTGTTACCTTTCGTATGCTCGACTTATAGCAAGTGAGTGGGTTCTTGCTGTGTTTCAAGGGCATGGTAAATGGTATGTAGCAGAAAATTCAATTACCAATGCAATGGCAGATAACACAGCATTCACATGACATGGAAGTGAGGATAGGGGTAGAGGAAGGTGCACATACATACTAATCGCCAGTTCTGGCAGTGTTCAGGAGGATTGCTTCATCAGATGACAACAGGGCCCACAAGAAAAAGGCCTCCATCATGGCCATGCCTTTGCCAGTAAGTGTGCTAATGAAGTCCACTGCTGTTGTGCTCATGTCAAGGGCATGGGAGATGTGTAACAAGGCATGAGGAGTATACCCATGAGCAAGCAGATACCAGTCAGCAAGGGCTCCAAAGGAGGGAATGGGAGTATCATCATATAGTGGTTGGGTAACTGTATGGCATTTTCTGTTGATCTCATGAACATATTGATAGATAGGGCCAGTGGTCGGTGCAGGAATTGGTGTGCTATTGTAAAACCTCCAAACACAGGGATTCCTTGATGCTGAGCCATCACTGCTAGATGCAGATGCTAGCACAAAGTTGAGTTGATATAATGTAAGATAAAGCAAAGGAAGACTTACCTGGTGGTCTGGAAAAAGCAGCAGATGTAGACGTAAATGCAGTGGAACCAGAGGGACTTGTTGGTCTGTAAATGGCCAAGGGGGCTAAGAGGGAGTAAAGAAGGTGAGCCAACATGGGATGTGGGAGTTAGAACCATGGGCTTACTGTCAGCACCGAGGGAAAGATTTGAGAGCACTGATGATGTGATACGAGGGGTAGGAGTGTCAAGAGCTGTCCCAAGCCAGTGGGCTTTTGTGATGAGGAATTGCAGGGCTTGAGGGAATGACCTGATACTTTTGAAGCATGTGTAAGGTGCACTGGTCACAGCTGCCTCACATTGATTCCTGTTGTTGAGGGAAATACATCAGTGGAAGGATGGTGGTAAGATGAGAAAGTAGCATTCATGTACCATGATAGAAAAATACCAGATTCATGACCAATGACAACAACATAAAACTTCTCAACTCTGAGTCCAGAGATAGCTGTAGCAATAGTTAATGAGTTCAAAAACACACAGGCAGCCTGAACAGCACTGGCATCCTCCGGTATGCTCTCATATACCTGCTGAAGAGCCTTCCAAATTTGCTTTGCCTGACTGAGTGACATGCACTGGATAGCAAGCAGAAAGGGAGGTATTACAGTTTGCTCCTATTCAACATCTATTTATCTCTATGACAACTCTTTTTCTTTTTGACTTTAACTTATTTTCATCTTCAAAGTCATGTGACTAGATCACATGATGGGTTACATGACTCATTTCATCATTTACCTTCTTGATGCAGGCTATGCCATCAGTCATCACGATGCACTCTGAGTCACTTTGACTCTAATGGATGCATTTATCCTTTTATAGTTATATTACTTCTCATGTTCATCTCCGTGCTGTGCACTTCTTTTCTTTTCTTCCATTCTGCCACCACATGCGGTTGCATCATGTCCTTCATTTCTGTTCTTCCATTCCATGGCTATGCTTAACACATGTTATGACTCATGTCTTTAATCTCTGTCCTACCATATGCAGATGTATCAGTAGATTCGATACAAACATGTACAAACATTATGAATGATATATAAACCTCAAGACTTCACTGGATGTCCTCTAGTTTAGTTCTCTTGGAGTTTTCCCCTACTTCCAAGACTGAATCCGATTCCTCTACACTTCTCATCCTCAGTTGACATTTAGTGATGACCTGAAGTACAACTTGTACTCGATTTAGGGTTGTTTCACTAGAACTAAACTACCAACACCACTTCACCTCGTCACATCACCTGATCACTGATAGACAGTGCATCGGTTCCCTCAAGTAGAAGTCGCAGCTCTGCTCATCGTAGAATGCGGTAGTGCGCATCTCTTTCCACAGAACCCTCTGTGCTTTTGGACTACTGAGTGCTAGGTGCTTTCGCTACGAGGAACCTAGGAATCTCCTAGACCATCCTTATGTCTCATCCATCTGTGATGGATTGCCAGTAGTACCAGTTAGTAGTTCATGGGAGCCAGTTGACAGGTTAGCCAAGTTGCCACCTTGGGAACTTGTTCACAAGAACACCCCTGCCTCTCCAGCATTAGATTTCTTCAGCTACTTAGAGGAGCTGCTTGAGCCACAACATTTCTCTTATGTAGAAGACACAGACAGTGACTTTCTCTATCATGAGAACCTCCTAGCAGCCCTCACCTGCAAGTTCAACACAGGATGCCAAGACTTCAGCCAAGTGTACCATTTGGAACAGGAGTCAGAGATTCAAATGGAAGGCTCCGACTATGACCCCAATGATCATCCAGGGCTGGATGCCTTTCCCTTCCATCTGATCCAATGTCCCATCACACCTTCTACCTTGGACCCCAAGGACATCTCACCAGACATAGAGCTCACTGGTTTCATCTCTAGTGTGTGGAATGAACTTCCCCACTTACCCTTACTGCCGATAAAAAGAGAGAGAGAGAAGGAAGAGGTACTAGAGGAAGTACCTAAGAAGAAAAAGAGAGTATATTGTCACACAGTTAAGAGACTTAGAGGCGGCGAAGAACATCCTGATGAAGCATACACTGCCAAGGTACTGAGACCAAGGCATACCTTACATAAATTCAAATGCTATCTTTAGCTACCCTTTTGAAAAATGTCCACCTCACTTCCCTGCTCCCTTGCTGCTGCTCTGAGCGAAGCAGCAAAAGACAAGACAACCTATTGGGGAGACTTAGCAGAAGAGCTTTGTCTCTTCCTTGAAAGCCAGCAAGCAAGGCTGGAATCCTTGTTGCAAGTGGTCTCAAGCAAACACTGGCAGGGACTCGTCAAGGCTACACCAAGCCAAAGAGTAAAAGAAAAGAGGAGATAAAAGAGTAGAGGTAAATACAATGTCTTCCTTAATGCACTTGCAAGGACGTAGGTCACAAGGCACAAATGGATTAGACTGGGGAGTCCAGTCAGGTACAGCTACTTTATATATGTTACAGGTTGGCACACGGACCATAGGGTCCATGGGAATGATTACTATGTAAGGGAAGATGAAAGAAGTGTTCATGAGAGAAGAAGAATGATGATGAGACAGAAAGAACAGAAATTAATAAGGCATGTGTGCAACATGTTTGTCTAGACCATAGGTCATGTGTAGTTTCCCATGGTCACGTGCACATCACGTGACTTTGAAGTCTGAAAGATGTAAAGTATGTGTGCAAATGTGCTAAGTTAAAAAGTTTTGAAAATACTGTATTGCATATCATAACACTACTCCCTCTTTAAGACTTGAATTCCAGGCGAGTCCCATGATAATTGGTTTCAGTAAAGTTTTTGTAATGAGTGAAGAGTGAAGAGAAATCTCCAATGGTAAGGCCACGTAATTTCCATGGAGCTGAGGGGTTCTTTTTGTGAAAATCGGCAACTACCTGAGGGGTGGTGTTAATGATGTCGCCTGATTCCCATGTCCTATCGGATTCATCATAACATTTCCAATGTATGAGATATTGAAGCGGGCAGCCTTTGAGATGTGATGCCGCGATGTACTTGATTTCAAACTGCTCAACTCCTTCTTCATCAACTTTGATTGCATCTGGGTGTGAGACTGGTTGACCCGGAAGGGTTGCCCAATAAGGTTTGACATGTGAAGTATTGACAGTGGGGTGAATTCAAATAGAGTTTGGCAGTTTGAGTTTAACGGCATTAGGGAGGACTTTGAGGATTTCATATGGGCCAATCCATTTCTGAGTCAACTTCTTTGCTGTATAGGGGAGCTTCAAGTGTTTGGCCAAAAGCCAAACCTGTTGTCCTTTCTCATATTCTGGAGCATTGGATCTTTTATTTTCCAACTGTTTCTTCATTCTTTCTTGTGCTTCCTCTAATGCATCCTCTACTTCTTTGTGTGATTTTCCCATCTCCATGGCAAATTCTTTTCCCATGCCTTTGGCTTTTCCTTCAAAGCCCATGCGAGGGGTGTAGTTATGTGTGATGTTGAAGGGGATAGTACTGGTGGCAGTGGTGAGGGAATTATTGTGATGGAACTGTGCGACTTTGAGCCAATTGGCCCATTTGGTCTGTCGCTTTGCTATATAAGAGCGGAGATACTGTTCTAGTTCTCTATTGATATGCTCTGTTTGTCCATCGATTTGGGGGTGGTAGGCAGTAGAGATTTTCTGGGAGATAGAGAGGAGATTACATAATTTGGAAGTGAAGTCCGAAACAAACTGGGGGCCTTGATTGGAAATGATCGTAGAGGGAAGTCCATGGATACTGTACACCAAATATTGTCTCTGAATATAATAGCTAAGTCCTTTGAGGAAACTGTGTTGTAGGTGGGAATAAAAACAACTTCTTTACAAAATCAATCAACGACGATGCAAATGGCAGTGTAACCATGGAAAGCAGGTAAACCTGTAATGAAATCAACAGATAAATCTTCCCAGGGTCATTTAGAAGTGGGTAAAGGAAGGAGTTTTCCTGCTGGTGCCTTTGATTTTCCCTTTGTTTGGGTGCACACTTGGCAGCTATCTACATAATTTTTAATGTCTTTTGTGACACCAGGCCATAAGAAATGACAAGTGAGAAGATGAGAAGTATGAGCTTGTTCGGAGTGTCCACCAATAGGAGAATCATGACAAATCATAAGAAGTTCTGTACGTAAAGGTTTGGCAACAAAGACTTTGTTTTTGTTGTTTTTGAACATATTGTTATTGTAATCATAAGTGTATTTATTAAAGGATTCTTCTCTTATTTTTTCTGATTCTTTTATGATTTTTTTGTAGAAAGAAGATGAAAGTTTGACATTATTGATAAAAAGAGAAGGTGGAAGGACGGTAATGTTCTGGTTGTGATCCTGAATGGCATCACCATGGTCTGATCGGTGAGATAAGGCATCTGCACAGCCATTCAATGTATCAGGTTTATAAATAAAAACATAATTGAACTCTTGAAGAAGTGCATGCCAATGAGCTTGATGACTGGATAAGGTCTGGGGTTTCTTCCAGTATTTGAGATTATTGTGATCTGTCCAGATCTCAAAACCTTCCCTACCAATTAGGTAGTGTCGCCATTCTTCTAATGCTCAAATGACTGCTAAGAGTTCTTTGTCATATATAGGGTAGTTGTGCTCAGCGCTGTTGAAAGAGTGGGAAATGAAGGCGCAGGGTCTCCAGAGACTGTCATCACATTTAACCAAAAGCACTGCCCCTGTGGCAATATCTGAGGCATCCGTTTCAAGATGCATTTCTTTGTCTCGATCTGGGTAAGCCAACAGGGGTGATTCTTTGAATTTGGCTTTTAAAGAATCAAATGCAACTTGGTGCTTCAGTCCCCATTTGAAAAGAATGTCTTTTTTAATAAGATCGTTCAATGGACACACAATGTCTGTGAAGCCTTCAATAAACCGCCAGTAATAATTACAAAGTCCAAGGAAGCCTTGCAGCTGTTTGAGGCATGTGGGAACTGGCCAATCCAATACCCCTGACACCTTCTTTTCCTGCATTTCTACTCCCGCTTTAGATACTACCATACCAAGAAAGTCCACTTTGTCCTTGGAGAAACTACATTTTTCTGGTTTTAAATAAAGATCATTTTGGTGAAGACAGGAAAGCACCTCCTTTACTATTTCTTCATGCTCTTCCTTGGTCTTGCCTTTGGTAAATATCATACAGTCATCGATGTAAATAACAAGTACAGCATACATGTCATTAAATATGTCATTCATCATTTGCTGGGAGGTAGGGGGTGAGTTAGTCATCCCAAAATACATAACAGTTGGTTCATAAGTGCTCTTACAGTTTTACCCGCAACACTGGGACTCCAACCAAGGACGCTACTCTTCAAGAGGCCTTGAAGCCAATGAACGAGTCGAGGTCAATGTCAGCAATGATAATGACAAGAGAGATAGCGTGGAAGCAAGTATACAAGGACTACCTAGTCCAAGGAACGAGAAGTCTTCCCAAGATCTCTAGGAGAGCAGAGAACCGAGAGTATGATTGAGTAGATTCAGGTTAGAGAGTGGTTCAAGCTCAGCTTGAACTTATATACAAGTACACTAGTTTAGGGCTGGTCTAACCTGATATAGTAATAGAGCTTTAGGGTAGGTGCAACCATGTCCAAGATGCATCACATCATGTAGCATGTGATCTAGGGAGAAACTGGAGCAGGTATAGTAGGATCAATAGATCGGGTGATCTAGGATCAACGAGGCTGTCCTGTTAAGGGCAGGCATTGGAGTCTGCAATCCAGAGGCTGTATCTCGGGTGGTGACAGGTCACCAAGGCAGGTATCGGGGCATGTAGGATCAACGAGGCAATGCTCGGGAGATCTTGGATCTGTGGGGTGATGAGCCACAGCCCAACTGTAGGGAGTCAGATCAGGGAAGATCCAGGGAAACTCCTGGGAAGATCCAGGCCTTGTGTTTACACGGAAATGTAAATGTCTGGGGAAATGTCCAGTCGCTAGGTGATAACCACGGAGTCCTTGTGATGAAAGGGAACTCATCGTCCATGGGTGAATGTCCAGTCTTGAGTCAAGAGCCCATCCTAGGCATAAGGCCAGGAATTGTCCGTTATGAGGGAAAATGGTAGCCACAAGTCTTGATCATCAAATACGATCTGGTAATACAATGGCATAGCCATAAGAAGTTGAGGGGAAAGTCATGATGCTGCCAGGTCACAAAACTGTAACAAGCGCCTATGGGAGTAATGAAGGCTCCCTGTTACGGTTCGCTTCTACACCGTCTATGTTTCCTTCTTCTTTTCGCACTTTAACTTATTTTTCTATCTTCAAAGTCATGTGACTAGATCACGTGATGTGTCACATGACATGTTTACTTCTTGAAGCATGCTCAGCAGTCAGCCTTCACGATGCACTCTGGATCCTAGATCCTAACGGACGCATTTAACCATTTATAGTTATATTGTTTCTCACGTTCATCTCCGTGCTGTGCACGTCTTCTTTTCATTTCCGCTTCTTCCATTCTGCCACC
>JBBPQN010001003.1:0-10971 GCA_038092575.1 Boletus subluridellus
CGTCAACGCGAGCATGATTACGATCGCGAAGCTCCACGTGACTACACAAATTCCGCACCCGTCCGGAACTCGCCTCCACCGCCTCTGAGGTCAAGGTCGGAGAGGGACTATCAGGATCATTCTTCTTATCGACTGCGGGAGGAACAAATGTATCTTCGTGAGCCCATTGGCCCTGGCGTGTATGGCCGATCGTCTCGGTCTGATACGCCTGGCTCTGGTTCCGGCTCTGTTGAAGCGCAACCACGATCGGACGCACACTCGCAATACTATGACCGAGAGCGTCAGAGACCCTATGCACCCCGGGGAATAAATCAAGCACAAGCACCGAATGAGGATATTGATTTTGTTCACGAAGACGGTCGTTCACACAATCGTGACCGTGACCGTGGTGGATCATACATACCACCTGAACAGCACCGTCCTCCTTTGGAGCCGTCGAGAAAGCGCTCTCGTAACGACATGGATATAGACGGGGAGGATGACGTCGTTTCCTCCCCAGGAGATGGCTCAGGAGGCGGAGATAGTTCCCTGAGGTATGGAGGAAGCCATCGGACAGATGATAGAGGTTCGAAGAGACTCCATCAGGAAGGTATACCGTCATCTGCTCAGGGCTACGGGGGACACGACGAACCTGAGGAAGGACACTCCGGCGATTAGGGGTTCGGTGAATATACTCCACGCAAATTCCCATATAGAATTTCTTGTGCTAAAGTGCCTCTAGTCGCTATTCATTGTCAATACTGGTCTTGTGTTTATGCGGTCGTTGTTTCGGGTAATATCGTAACTTATGGTTGCCTGTGGATTCGCGACATCCATATTCATGCCAACGGATCAACATAAAAGTGTAGATCTCAACACGCGCTTGGTATGAATATACATCACAGGTCTCTAAAATTAGCCCCTGCTGAACAAACAAGCCATACAAGGCGACCTCGGCGCATATGACAGGGACAATCCACAAACAAAGCAATTTGATAGGACTCAACGGACCGCTCCTGTCTCCAAAGAAAGAACTACGATGCATAATCCCACACCTCATCCCCGTCGAGGTTCGGCGGCCATGTTGTTGTGAAACGCTCCGCCGATACTAGTGCTTCGATGTTCTTGCTCATCACCGGGCTTACAAATTTGCTCCACTCTTCCTGCTGTGCCCAATACGCATCAATATCCGCCTGACATCTAGGTACGCAGTTCCGCGGCACAGCAGAGCGGCGGCGTCCGTCCGCAGGTTGATTCGGATCTGCCACGTATATCAGAAGGCGGTGATCTAGAACCATGTCCATGACGGTGGCATCACGGCCGAACTGCCTTGACTCGGAGAACATTGTCTGATGCGCCTCGGCGAGCAGCCGCCGTGCTGTGGGTATGGTGTGCGGCGCGTTCGCTTGGCTTGCGGGTCGGTCGCGCTCTGGAGTCATGGCACAAACTGGCTTGTGATTTGCCGGTACCTGTAACCCCGACATGCTGAATAAAATTCTAGTGCTACGATATCAGATTCTGCACACTAACTTCATATCGGAACTTAGAGTGGTATGCACTATATCTGCGATGAGTGAGAGCCAAAGACAATAGCAATGGCTTACCTTGGCTGACAGGTGGTCTGATTGTGGTTGCCATTCCGGGCGACAGACGCCCAGGAAGAGAACGTTCGGTCAATCAACATTGTGCGGTGGAGCTGGCCAACAGGTGCTTTCGCCTCAACTGAAAGCCACTGCCTTCCATTAGGATTCTGACTGGCAGTCAGAGATATCCCATGCTCCCGATTAGATCTGCTGACTGTATCTGCTGACCATGCTATGTGATCTTCAAACTATGTGCAAGTAATATGGTCACTTTTCCACTTACCTCGCAAGTTCAGGTGCAGTGTTGTAATAAATGTTACAGTCATAGCATTTCGGATCAACCCTAGGATGCAAATTCTGAGTACGGATCCACAAAAGGAATGGAACTGGGAGGCCTTCCAAAAGAATTTGACGAGAACGACGGTCTGGGAAGTGCCTCCAAATTCTTGACTCATCCACATCGATACCCGAGACAAATCAAACGAAGGTCACGTTCTGGCGTGTGTTCAAGTTGGATATCGAAAAAGTGATAATTACACAACCTGGTGGGATAGTTCGACCACCTCGCTAATCACCTCCCGCTCCTCACCGGTACATATGGTCCGCTGCCATAAAAATTAACTGGGTATATCCGCGGAGTCGGGTGCATGACTCACAATAAAGGTTAGCTGCGATTTCCGCTTCGGCCCTGTCACCGTTCGCTAGTAGTTTTTCTTTATTATACAAAAGCTCCTCGCGGGTCTCCGTCGAAAACTCCTGATTTTGCGCTGGGGCGACGCGTTAGCTGGGCATAAAACATGATGCAAAAGAACTCACTTTCGACGATGGCGTCGACCGGACAAGCCTCCTGGCAGAAACCACAATAAATGCACTTTGTCATGTCAATATCTAATTATAATAATGAGAAGTTCGCAGTCAGTGTGAATCTGAAGTGACCTTACCGTATTTGGTTGTCCGCCGCGACCCATCTTGACGCGCCTCGCTTTCAATCGTGATGGCTTGAGCGGGGCAGATCGCTTCGCAAAGCTTACAAGCTAGTGTGGAACGTGAGGGAAACATATTGGGTATTTGAGGCGACGTACCGATGCAGCGCTCCTCGCCGCTCGGGTATCGCCGCAGGGCATGTTCACCGCGGAAGCGGGGAGAGAGCGGACCCTTCTCGTACGGGTACATGATAGTATAAGGAGGCCTGAAGAAGTTCTCCATGACAATCCACATTCCTATGAAGGCTTAGTGACACTATTTGCATGCCTCTCCATCCGCTGACCTACCTCGGAGGATCTCGGTGAAAAAGAAGAGGTGGACTGCCTTGTCGATAGCACTTGGGCCGCCCTTGTACGAGTCTGTGTGCTTGTCCAGCTCATCCTGAGCAGTCAATGTACCTGTACCGGCAGGTGACCTGATTTTGACCGGACCTTCTAGACTGCCATGTCTGTCGAGAGGCTCGGCATGAGAGCAACGGGTGGAGGAGATGCTCCGGTAAGTAATTGATGCAGAACGGAGCACAGTAGAGCGGTGCGGTGTCAGCAAACGGTGCGAAAGCCCGACACCAAGACGCGGGCGGGCAAAAGACATTGTGGTCATCATACACGAAGTGACGGACCAAAGCAACAAGTTGGGTGTGACAGGATGTCACGCTATGGTTACGCGTATTTCTCAGCCAATTATCTTTCGCGCATCTCGTCATCATGTCCGCCTCAAAGGCAAAAGGAAAAGCGCAACCGCTCTCAGACCAGGGTACGACGAATACTGTATTTTGTTTATATTGCCCTACCATGACAGACTAGACAGAGATCCAACAAACGTATTCTCGCTCCCAGAATGACTTGCAAACTCTGGCTGGCAAGATCGGCGAACTCGAGCAAGAAGCTGAAGAGCATACGTAGGTATTTTGGTTATCGTGATAAAATTATGATCAAGCTTTGAATTAGATTGGTTCTTTCCACGTTAGATGAAGCTCTGGAGGAAGAGCCTGATCGCAAATGTTTTCGTTTGATCGGCGGTGTGCTCGTTGAGCGCACTGTCAAGGATGTCGTTCCGGCATTGCAAACGAACCGCGATGGAGTGAGCTGGTGCTATTTCGCTCGCTTCACCCGATCTAATACATGTTGCTTAGATAAAAAAGGTGATCACCACACTTACGGAGCAGATCAAGTCGAAAGAGCAAGAGTTTGAGAATTTCAAACGAGAACACAACATACGTGTCATCCATAAAGCATGAGCTCCTCCAGTAACTTTGATTGATGAATGATTCGATCAGATGTTATTCATGCGGTAGAGTCTCTCCTGCCTGAGAACTCGACCACTTATCACATCCATCGATATAGGAACGTTCTTTGCACCATCGTTTCTGTCACTATAGGCGTGCATGGCCTTTTTGGCACATGGAAAGGACATGTATAGATTTAACCCCATGAATGTTGACGCCGTCGGACTCGCAGCTGCACAAAACGACGAGCCTGAGATCGATGAAAGGAAATGAATGTCTAACTGTTATCTGTAATAGAGATTATAATTGGGAATGTCCTCTTCGTGGCCTACCATTCATTCATCGGAGATGGTTGCAGAATAGAGTGCGAGTTTGTCACTTGTGCCTGTGATGTCTAGTCCCCTTTTGGTAGGTTGGTACATTTATGTCTTATCTGATCTGATAGTCTTGCTCATTCTCTCTGGTATCCAGGCGGCATCATGGCAACCTGTATTTCAAATCGACGCAAGTGAATCATATCACGACTTAGATACCGTTGGACGTCATTTTTTATCGTGGTCCCGTCGCAAGGCACCGCATTCTTCTCTCTTCGGGCACCTTGTCAGTTCCATGAGGTCACTGGCAAGTCTCAGTCTCTTCCTCCCATACCGATCCCACTGTTCTCCTTCACTTGAGGCCACATATTGTTTCTCCCTTCCTTGTACCAAGTCTGTCCCTCCTCATCCCCTGACGATTGCATGCGTGCGCTCTACTTGGTTGTTGCGCTCCTGTCCATATGTTGCGGAATCGTTCTCGCAGCCGCCAATGACCAATCCGACGCCGAGGAGAGCGCTTTTCTGGAGTTCCACAACCTCGTTCGCTCGAGATTCAACGCCCAGCCCCTCAACTGGTCAACGACCTTGGTTAGTAAAGCCCAAACATGAGCAAGTGGTTGCCGCTTTGAGCATTCAAATGGCCAGCTTGGGCCATACGGCGAGAATATCACCACAGGAACTGGAAATTTCACTGCCGGGAACGCGATGAAGATGTTCATGGATGGCTTGCGTGAGCCCTCTCCGTCAATGGTTGTCTATGCTTAGCTTCTCACATATTCATCAGAGGCTTTTGATCCCACTAATCCTACATTCTCCGATTTTACGCAGATAATGTGGCAGTCCACTACGGAGCTTGGGTGTGCTTCAGCTCAGTGTAACGGAATATTTGACGCAACTTTTGGAGAGTCAATTATGCGCGTCTGCCCGTATGAACCTGTTGGCAACGTCGTCGGTGCTTTGCTGTCAGTTGCCGAAGCCCGACAGGCGTGTCTTAACTCACAACCACCCTCAGAGACAACGTCGGAATTCTCTGATTGTCTACTCGTCTGTCAACGATCTCATCGACACTCCAAACTGGAATTCCCTTGTTGTTTCGTTTTGTTATTTTACATTTCGTTACAGGTTGTCAAAGTAAGTACGGGCTAGGACGTCTTCCCTATCTGAATTGTGACTTCCTCAGGCTATTGATTTTGTCGTTGATTCACTCGGCGTATGTTTGCAAGGGTAAGGGTGCACATTGAGGTCACCTCAACACTTGGTGTAAAGATGTGCTAGTCACAATTAATGCTTAGTGTGTAGCTGCTGTGGATTCAACTGTGCTATTAGTTGTTGTATTGCTCATGCAAACTGCTTGTGCAATGCAAATGCTTCGGGAAACCACATTCAGGATATCAGATTTTTTTTGCATGAATGAATGCCATATGTCTGCGGTAGTAGGAACCTTCTCCGAGTCCGCAAGATTGTAGAGAGGGTCGTTGGCCGGGGTTTCAATTTGCCTCTAATCACCGAAAGGCCGGTCGCCAATAAGTCTCACACACCGAATCTCACACAGAAACTCCCAACTTCCAACTTCCAAGTTCTCAAAGTTAAATGTCAGATTATGACCAACCACAACTCATCGACAGCGGGGGATGTCGGACTCGTCCTCCATGCACAATGCACATTGCAGACATTACCAGTTGAACTGCTGGCAGACATCTTCTCCGAGCTTGATCTAGATTCTCTTATCATCATCTCTTGTCTCTCGCGTAGGCTCCGGGCTGTTACTGCTGACGCCTCCCTCAATCCGTGGAGGCGTCCTATACTGCGAAATCTTCACCAACGTGTTTACGAGAAGTCGTTCTTCCACCTTAGCGTTCGTTCAACAGTGCCGCGGCGGAATTGGATCGAAATTCTCACTTTCGCATCATCGGGTTTTCTGTTGTTCAATAGCACCTTGCCCAATTTGAAGTCGTCCGAATGGGAAGAATGCTTTCGCAGAAGATTCCTACCTGGATGGTCCAAATGGAAAAGGGACACTTCGTGGAGAGAAGCCTTCATGAAGTTGGTGCTCTTTCAATCGGTGGTGTCACCCCTCTTATGAGCATCTCTCCAGAGTGCTTTATCGCGTATGGCACAGAAGTCGAACCTCCTGCACTTCGGATGAATCTTGGACTAAGTAATAGTCCTATTAATGCAATCCACGCACCGACCGGTCTCATACCAACATTCCCAGGTACATTGTCGTCAACCGTAATGGATCCGTGAACGAGCTTGAGGCTGCTTCCCGAGACTTCAATCCTCTCGCGATACTTCACGAAATGAAGTCAGTATACCATCGGTTCGCGTTACTTGGCTCCGACTCATACTAGATAGACTTCAGAATAACCTTGCTAACTTGCCAACTCAAATTAGGGTTAGCCAACACCTTCGTCGTCCTTCATCAACTAATGCAGCCCCATTTCAGGTCATCCTTCAGTTGGCGGATGTCCGCATCATTGCTCTGGGTGTTATAAATCGTCCTAGAACATATCTTACGGTAAACCGCAACGCTCATGCATTTTTGTATCCACCGGGACTCGACCCCCCCGGTACTAGTGTTGATCGCAGTGGTCTCGCCGGCCATCCGAATGCGTCCGACTCAAGAACATCTGGTACGTTTCTGAACTGTCGTCAGTTTGACCTTAAAATCGAACCAGTATTTGCAACAGAGTCACTGCATTTTAACACCGTTTACCGTCGCCTCTCACATCCTATGCCTTCACATACTCACAATAATTATCCAATGTACACTCCTGGCGGGGGTGATCAAAGGTGGCATCCGGATGCCACACTAGAAGAAGGTATGCATTGGGTTGGAGGGCTGATGTATGCCAAACGTATTCCCTTATTTACCTTTCACTGATTTTTTCGGAGGATCACCGTACAACTGCACCATTCCGACCCTCATGGGTCCACTTCCCGTGAGCTACAAGGGTTGGAGTTGTTTAGTGGGATTGATCACGCCCAATTTGCGTCATTCACATGGGGAGATTTTTTGGCAATTGCACCCTGGATGGAAAAGAGAATTACAAAGTGTATCTATGGGCAAGGTTTGGGAATCCATTAATTTACTTCCCCTGCCACGATTTCTGCTAGTGGAGGTTAAAATCCTAACAATTAAGCGGTATGCGTGCCTTGATTTTACAGAGTCCGTTGTCTACGGGGGATAAGGCGATCGGCCAATGTCGTACGGTCTTGTTTGAGTGTGGCTGTTCCAACGTAGCGGTCCACAAAACCTCAAATCCTTTGCAAAGTGATCGAGGTGAGACATGACCTATGTTGTTCGCGGAGATACGAGATGGCTGAACCTCTACCATATACAAAGCCGTTCTATTGTTCCCCTTGGCAGCACGAGCAACTTTTGTTTTCGTTGTTAGATGCGCCGACATTTCTCAGTCCCGCCAGACGGGACCTGTGAATGTCTAAATGCGCCTGTGCGTGATGGACCTCGGAACAATGGGTATTAATCACCGTTACATGTCCACGAGTAAATTCATATGGTTGGTTCGATCAAGTGGCCCTTCCTCATTTAAGCGCCCAATTTCGGGGAGGAGGCTTTTATTTTTTCCCTTCATACCCTTTGACTGACGTTGCGGGCCTTCGTCTCTATACCCTTCACCAACAAATTTCCACTCGTTTAATTATGTCGCTCGTGAGAGTCCCCTTGGTATATCTTTCAACCAAGATATTTGCTAACGTTCCGCCTTCCCTTGACAGTGGAGCTGTACAACTTGTTTCAAGTCCTTTTCACGCAAAGGTGATCTTACTCGACACAAGTCACTACACACTGGAATCAAGTAGGTCGTATTAAAACGCTGGAATGCCACCAGCTAACATGTCTTCTAGACCACATGTCTGCGAAACTTGTGGAAAGGGTTTTGCACAGTTCTCGGGTCTTAAAACACATCGGAACGTCCAGTACGGGAATCAAAGTCGAGTTCTTCTATGTCGTACTAATGGAGAGAGTTAGTTCCAAAGCCAAGCCTTATATTTGTGGCATTGGTACCTGCACAAAGGCCTTCGGGGACCCTTCCTCGCGTACTCGTCATAGAAAAGAGACTCATAGGCGCGAAGGTGCATACAAGTGTATTATCACCGACTGTGGAACAAGGTTGGTGTGGCGCTTGAAATCCTCATTTTCTACAATTCTAAGACTTTTCGTTAGAATCAAACGGCGGTCCGCATTCGTGGCACATTTGCGAAAACACGGGCTTGATCCCGACTCACTAGATCTGGACGCCATTGTTTTAAAGAGTAGTGGAAGTGGGACCCCCGCACCAGCCCACTTCGCTTCTCCTGCAGTGGAAAACAAGAGTCATCATAAAGTAGAGTCTCGGAGCGTGTCCCCCTCTTTTCTTGGCGATAGTAGGTGACGCCGTTATGCTCTAAGCTATCTGCTAATTATTCGAAAGGTTTTGGATACTATACTTTGGGCGATAGCGGCGAGACGAATTACTTTATGGACAACAACGGATGGTCGGATGACAACCCACTTGACTGTCGACCGCCTAACTGGTCCCCCGCAAATGACGCCTTGCTCCTCGGCTCAATGCTTGATCAGACCGTGAACGTCGGTCCATTTGGCCTTCCTCACGATAACTACCCCTACCTATCCAGTGACTTCAAGAACCCATTTTGTTTCGACGGTATATTCCCCACAACAGTTGACTATTCACTTCTCGTTCCTTTGAACCTTCCGGTATTTGAACCGTTCCTGGAAGCCGGAAGTGATGGATCCCAGTCATCCTCGTCATCCCCATCGTCGACGCATTCAGCTTTGTATACCACCGACTTCAATGACGACGTGGCATCGCTGTCGCTAGCGAGCAACGTATCGCAAGAGTCGCTTCTGTACAACATTATGTGATTCATGCTAGCATTGGAGGAGCTTCACTTGCATGACATTAACCCTAGTCCACCCATTCTAGTGCTTAAATACCTACCGCATTACTCTGTCTCGACAGCTAGTTACCCTTTAGACGCTTAGTTACCCAGTTGTAGCTTGAGACTCCATATCGGACTATACCAACGCCTCCTATGTAATAATTGCGTTGACTGCAAGATTTTTGTAGCGTGGGTGCAATCAACAAGACGCGTTAGTAACAAGAGTAAATAATGCCTTCGATTTCTCAAGACTCCACTGCATCCTCGAATTCAGACTGTCCGCTCCTCTCCGCTGCATCCGTCCGCTCGAGAGACATCTCCGGGGTCGTAGTCGTTCCCACACATTTCGTTCGGGCGGATATACTATGTTAGCATCGCCCTTGTATCCTACCCCACCGTTTTCTACTCAGCTTCTGTCCGACGATCATGCGCAGCTCAAGCCGTCCAAAGATATCGATGCGTTCAACAGTCTTCTTCCGCCTCCTATTGAATTCGTAGAAGGATCATCATCTGGCGTTCTCGCAGTTGCCGAAGGAAAGTACGATCCCATCAACGGAACACCAAAAGCCAGCAAGGTGAGCAATCCAAAACTCGCCCGTGCCATCCAGTGTCATGAATGAATGGCAGTCTTCTTTGGATCAACCGAAAACACCGCCTACGCCACAGCATGCTCTTCTGAAGAATTTTCCGCTCACACCTCGGAACGCGAAGCACTCACTGTATAACGGTATACTCGATTTCACTTGGCCACCAGGCCACAGTGTTGGCAGTGGTTTCCACAACACTGGAAACACCTGCTTTTTGAACAGTGCATTGCAATGCCTCATCCATACACCTCCTCTACTCCGCGTTTTGCACGCGCACTCCAAAACTGACCCCTGTGAGTGCATTACCGCTTTTTGTTCATTTAGATGCCATTTTTACTTCATCACTATTCAGGCAGAGTCAAGAGTGGATTTTGCATGGCATGTAACCTTCGGCAGGTAATGATAGACTCGTACCACAAGCCGCACTCGTTTACACCATATCAAATTACATCCAAATTACAACGCAAGTTCTGACCATCTATTCGCGCGGACGATACTAACTGGCGTTGATAGTTATCGCGAAACATATGCGCAAGGGACGACAAGAGGATTCCCATGAATTTCTCCGCTATGCTATCGATGCATTGCAAAAGTCATGCTTGGCTGGGTATCCTCAGTACGCTTTCTCTAAGATTTCTGGTTGTGATTCCTCACCAACACCATTTAGAAAAGTCGACCATAATTTGGCTGAGACAACATGGGTGCACAGGATCTTTGGCGGACGATTGCGTTCCCGGGTAACATGCCGAGAATGCAATTATAACAGTGACACTTTCGACAGCATGCTAGACATAAGCCTGGACATATATGGCTCGTCAACTTTGAAGGATGCATTCAAGCAATTCGTTGCCGTAGATTACCTGAGGGGCTCGGACAAATACAAATGCGAGAAGTGAGTAGCCCAGGTAGCAATGGCGGCGTGTTCGCTCATGGATTTGGTTAAAGGTGCAAAAAAGCTGTCGTGGCTGAAAAGCGTTTCACCGTCCACGAAGCCCCCGCTGTGCTAACAATACATTTAAAACGCTTCTCTCCGCTTGGCCGAAAGATTGGCCATCATGTTCACTACGACGAGCGCCTAATGCTCCAGCCTGCGATGAGCGAGGGGCAACATGGACCCTCCTACTCACTATACGGCATCATCTCCCACGCCGGCGGTGGACCAAATTCGGGTCACTACTTTGCTCACGTCAAAGCTGCGGATGGGCGATGGTACGAAATGAACGATGACATGGTCTCACCCCATCATGGCACTCCTGTGGGCATGAAGAACGCATACGTTTTGTTTTATATGCGCGATAGGGGACAGTCGCTCGAAGGTGCCATCAGTCGCCCAAGCCAGGCGGTGGGTGGTGCCAAGAGCAGCATCATCGGCTGTATGAAGAAGCGGAAGAACG
>JBBPQN010001004.1:0-10969 GCA_038092575.1 Boletus subluridellus
GGGATTATGAAACAGGTGCATATGTGCCCGCTGCACCTTACCAGCCGCTCGTGCAGCACGCCCAGCACCAACAAAGTTGTCCCCTTCCCCCTCCTCCAACCGCCGCTCCTATCCCGTCCGCTTCCCCCGTTGTTGCCCAACAGGCGGCAACACCGTCTTTCTATTCGGCAAAAGCCGAAGCATTCTACAGAGATAAATTTGAAGTAGAAGCAAGGCAGAAGGCGGCCAGTTCTTTAAATTAAATAAGTCTGTGAATGATGAGGGTGTTCATGGACTGGACAATTATGTTTTTCCTTCTGTTTCTCTCTCCTCTTGTAATATTGCTACAAATCTTGTTGACTGCGATGAGTCTGATTTCCCTGTATGTACTTTAGACGATCTCCTTGGCAATATTATTTCCCATTCCGAAAGAGCAACTCAACAAAGTGTGAGCGTGGCGCCAGAATTAAAACAAAGCATGCTTAATTCTCTTGTTCACCAAGTAAGAAATTCTCCTATTTATAAATCCCTCAATTCTCCCACCTCTATTTCTATTCGCGCAAGCACGTTGTCATTCGGTGGCGAAATGTCACTTGAGACACGTGTACTGAATTATGAAGATGGAAGTTGGCGATCTCAATCGTTTAAGTCCCTTCTAGATTCAGGCGCATCTCACACTTTCATCGACAAGGACTATGTTCTCTCTCATGGTATCCCTACGTATAGAATTGCTAACCCTATTTCGGTGAAAAATGCTGACGGCTCTAACGGAGCAATAGGCCAAGTAACCCACACTGTCACTTTAATTATTGGGATTGCCGGCCATTACGAGGTCCTGGAAGCCTATGTGTCAAAACTAGGAACCCACCGCCTCATTGTTGGCTATGATTGGCTGGCTCGGCATAATCCCACAATAGATTGGGTCACTAAAACTATTTCCTTTCCTCGATGCACACCCTATTGCTGTATTATGGGTGATGGACCTTTTAACGAACCTATCAAACTTATTTATAAACGTAGTATAGAAGAAGGACTCAAGGAGAAAGTGCCCGAAACATACCACGACTTCCTTGATGTATTTTCCGAGAATGAATCTGAAAGAATGCCGGAACGAAAACCCTGGGATCACACGATAGATCTGAAATCAGACTTCGCTCCCAAAAAGGGTAGAGTAATTCCTTTATCGGATGCGGAAATGGACGAAGTACGCATGTTCATCGGAAAAGAACTCAAGAAGGGTTACATTAGACCCTCGAAGTCTCCTCAAACGGCACCAGTATTCTTTATACCTAAAAAAGACGGAAAAAAGAGACTTGTAATGGACTATCGTTATTTAAATGAAGGCACTATAAAGAACGCCTATCCTCTTCCCCTTATTTCCACGTTGATTGATCGCCTTAAGGGCGCAGACATGTTCACAGCCCTTGATCTCCGATGGGGCTACAACGACGTGAGAATTAAGGAAGGAGACGAGTGGAAGGGAGCCTTCGTTACTCCCATAGGTGCATATGAACCAACCATTATGTATTTCGGGATGACTAACTCACCCCCTACCTTCCAGCAAATGATGAATGACATATTTAATGACATGTATGCTGTACTCGTTATTTATATCGATGACTGTATGATATTTACTAAAGGCAAGACCAAGGAAGAGCACGAAGAAATAGTAGAGGTGCTTTCCCGTCTTCGCCAAAATGATCTTTATGTAAAACCAGAAAAATGTAGTTTCTCAAAGGACAAAGTGGACTTTTTAGGAATGGTAGTATCTAAAGAGGGAGTAGAAATGCAGGAAAAGAAGGTGTCAGGGGTATTGGAATGGCCAACTCCCACACGCCTCAAGCAACTACAAGGATTCCTCGGACTCTGTAACTATTACTGACGATTTATAGAATGCTTCGCAGACATCGCACGACCATTAAACGATCTTACCAAAAAAGACGTTTTATTCAAATGGGAACCGAAGCACCAGATCGCCTTTGATTCCTTAAAAGACAAATTTAAGGAATCACCCTTGTTGGCCTATCCCGATCGAGACAAAGAAATGCGGCTCGAAACGAATGCATCAGATATAGCCACAGGGGCTGTGCTTTCGGTCAAATGCGATGATGGTCTCTGGAGACCCTGCGCCTTCATTTCCCATTCCTTCGACAGCGCTGAGCACAATTATCCTATTTATGACAAAGAACTCCTCGCGGTCATTAGAGCCCTAGAGGAATGGCGACACTACCTAATCAGTAGGGAAGGTTTCAAGATCTGGACAGATCACAAGAATCTCGAATATTGGAAGAAACCCCAAACCTTATCCGGTCGTCAGGCTCGATGGCATGCACTTCTCCAGGAGTTTAATTATGTTTTCATTTACAAACCTGGTATATCGAATGGCCGTGCAGATGCTTTATCTCGCTGACCAGACCATGGTGACTCTGTTACAGATCACAACCAGAACATTACCGTTTTACCCCCTTCTCTTTTTATTAACAACATCGAACTTTCTTCATCCTTCTATGATAAAATCATAAAAGAATCAGAAAAAATACGAGAAGAATCCTTTAACGAATACACTTACCATTACGATAACAATATCTTTAAAAACAACAAAAACAAAGTCTTCGTTCCCGAACCCTTACGTACAGAACTTCTCGTTATTTGCCATGACTCTCCGATTGGCAGACACTCCGGACAAGCTTGCACTTCTCATCTTCTTACCCGTCATTTCTCGTGGCCTGGTGTCACCAAAGACATTAAAAATTATGTAGATAGCTGTCAAGTGTGCGCCCAAACAAAGGGAAAGTCAAAGGCACTGGCAGGAAAACTCCTACCTTTACCTGCTTCCAAACGACCATGGGAAGATTTATCTGTTGACTTCATTACGGGCTTACCCGCTTCCCACGGTTATACTGCCATTTGCGTTGTCGTCGATTGATTCTCCAAAGAAGTCGTATTTATTCCCACCTACGATACTGTTTCTTCGAAGGACTTAGCCATTATCTTCAGAGACAATATTTGGTGTATCCATGGACTCCCTTCTACGATCGTTTCCGATCGAGGTCCCCAATTCGTTTCGGACTTTACTTCCGAATTATGTAATCTTCTCACCATCTCCCAGAAAATCTCCACTGCCTATCACCCCCAAACTGATGGACAAACAGAGCGTATCAATAGAGAATTAGAACAATATCTCCGCTCTTATGTAGCAAAGCGACAGACCGAATGGGCCGATTGGCTCAAAGTCGCACAGTTCCATCACAACAATTCCCTCACCACTGCCACCGGCACTATTCCTTTCAACATCACACGTAACTACGCCCCACGAATGGGCTTTGAAGGAAAAGCAAAAGGCATGGGAAAAGAATTTGGCATGGAGATGGGAAAAAGTCATAAGGAAGTAGAAGATGCATTGGAGGAAGCACGAGAAAGAATGAAGAGACAATCGGAGTCTAAACGCTCTGAAGCTCCTAACTACGAGAAAGGACAACAAGTTTGGCTTTTGGCCGAACATTTGAAGCTTCCCTATATGGCAAAGAAGTTGACACAAAAATGGATCAGTCCTTACAAGATCCTAGAAGTCCTTCCTAATGCCGTCAAACTCAAACTGCCCAACTCTATTCGTATCCACCCTACCGTCAACATCTCACGAGTCAAACCTTATCGGGCAACCCTTCCGGGTCAACCAGTCTCATGCCCCGATGCAATAGAAGTTGACGAAGAAGGAGTAGAGCAATTTGAAATTGACTACATAGTGGCATCTCGTCTCAAAGGCCGCCAGCTTCAATATCTCGTACACTGGAAAGGTTACGATGAATCCGATAGGACATGGGAGACCGGCGACATCATTAATACCGCCCCTCAGGCAGTTGCCAATTTCCACAAAAAGAATCCCTCGGCTCCTCGGAAACTTCGTGGCCTTACCATCGGAGATTTCTCCTCGCTCTTCACTAGTTACGAAAACTATACCGAAACCAACTATCACGGGACTCGCCTGGAATTCGAGTCTTAAAGAGGGAGTAGTGTTACGATATACTATATTTTTAAACATTTTTAACTTAAGCCCACTTGCGCATTACTTTACATCCTTCAGACTTCGAAGTCACGTGATGTGCACGTGACTGTGGGAAACTACATGTGACCTATGGTCTAGACAAACATGTTGCACACACGCCTTACTAATTTCCGCTCATTTCTCTCTCATGGACCCTATGGTCCGTGCGCCACCCTGTAACATATATAAAGTAGTTGTACTTGACTGGACTCCCCAGTCTAATCCATTTGTCACTTGTGACCTATGTCCTTGCGAGTTGATTAAGGAAGGCCCCGCCTCTTATCTCTTATCCTCTGCTTTCTCTCTCTAGTAAAGTTTGGTGTAGCTCAAGATGAGTCCTGCCAGTGTTCGCTCGAGATCATCTCGCAACAGCCACATGCAACTATCTGGACTTTGTACCATTCCATATTCCCTTTTTCATCTCGTTTGATTCGGAATACTGGTTTGGATGTGATCGGAGTTACTCCGTCTGGAATAAGCACAGTTTTGTAGATGTGGTTGGAGTTGAGACTTTGGAGTTCCTCTTCTACAGCAGATTTCCATAGGTCTTTGTCCACTCTGGAGTAGGCTTCCTTTAAGTTTCTCAGAAGTGGCTCTTCGGAGTTTGCAGATCCTGCAAATATGAAGTCCTCTATGGAGGCAGAGAATGCTCCTGGAAGTTCCGGTTCTGGAGATTCCGGAGTGTGTTCTGGGGGTTGTGCTTCTTCTCTGCGGTTTTCTCGTCTTGTAGCCTCCTCCTCCAGGGTGCACTCATATTCTCTGTTTTTATTTGCTGCCTGTCATTGCCGGTTGCTCCGTCGGACTGGAGCAGGAGCTGGAGCAGGAGCTGGAGCAGGAGCTGGAGCAGGAGCAGGAGCAGGAGGAACAGGAGCAGGAGCTGGAGCTGGAGCTGGAGCAGGAACAGGAGCAGGAGCAGGAGTAGGAGCTGGAGCTGGAGCTGGAGGTGGGGGAGGAGCTGGAGCTTCGTCTAACTGGAGTTTGTTACAGTTTTACCCGCAACACTGGGACTCCAACCAGGGACACTACTCTTCAAGAGGTCTTGGAGACAGCGAGCGAGTCGAGGTCGACGTTGGCGATGAAGACAACGAGAGAGAGAGCGTGGAAGTGAGTATACGACGACCACCTGGTCGAAGGAACTGAAGAGTCTACCGAAGATCTCTTGTTGAGTAGAGAACCCAGGATATGAATGAGTATATTCAGGTTAGAGAGACGTTCAAGCTCAGCTCAAACTTATATACAGGTACAGTAGTTTAGGGCCGGTCTAACCTGATATGGTAAGAGGGTTTTAGGGCAGGCATAACCATGTCTGAGATGCGTCATGTTGCGAGTCACATGATGAGTGGGAGAAACCAGAATGGGTATAGTAGGATCAAGGAATGGGTGATCTCGGATCACGAGGCGGTGTCTCGGGTGATATCGGATCACTGAGGCAATACCAGGGAGTCTAGGATCAATGGGGCAATGAACCACAGCCCATCCGTGAGGAGTTGGATCGGGGGAAGATCCAGTCCTTGTGTAGCACGGAAACACTACTTCCGGGGATCATTCAATGGTGAATGTCCAGTCTAGAGACAAGAGCCCATCCTAGGTATAAGACCAGGGATTGTCTGTTACAAGGGGAAAGTAGTGGTGGTGAGTCTTGATCGTCGAGTACGATCTGGTAATACAATAGTGTAACCATGAGAGTAGGAGGGGAAAGGGGATGATGCCGCCGGGGCACATGGTCGTGGGGAGGTCACAGGTGACATAGGTCACAAAACCATAACAGGAAGTGGGTAAGTCCGTGATGAAATTGGCAGAGATGTCCTGCCAGGGACCCTTGGGAATAGGATTAGGACATAGTTTGCCTGCTGGAGGTTGTGTGGTGGATTTCATTTGTGCACATCTTTTGCATCGGGAGCAATAGTCCATTATTTGTTTATGTATGCCTTTCCATGTGTAATAGCATGAGACTAACTCATGAGTTTTCTCTGTGCCACCATGTCTGGCTAATGTGGAATCATGATAAGTTCAATAATATCCTGATGGAGATCACTTTTTTCCTCAGGCATGTAGATTTTTTTGTTTAGTTTAGCAAAACCTTCTTCATTAATTTCAAATCCTGACAGGGATGACTTGTGTAATGTGGATTGTGCAATTTTAACCTGATCTAAGATTTTTTGTTCTTCTCCATGGATATGAGTTACTTCATTAGCTCGTACACATTCTGCATGTATGACCATGACTCCTTTATTGTCTTGATCAATTCCTACAGCATGGTCTTCTCTTCTAGAGAGAGCATCAGCTTTTCCCATGGACATTCCTGGTTTCTTAATAAGTTTGTAATTGAAGCATGATAAATATTGCATCCATCTCACTTGTCAGCAGTTGAGGTCTTGAGATTTCATCAAATACTGGAGGTTTGCATGATCTGTCCAGATCTTGAATGATTTCTCAGCACCTTCTAGGTGATGATGCCATTGTTCGAGTGCATGAATAATAGCGAGCATTTCTTTGTCAGCTATTGGGTAGTTCCTTTGTTCTGCTGTCATAGAGTGTGATGAGAATGCTACCAGATGCCATTTTCCTTCCTTTTCTATAGATAGAACAGCTCCTATTGCAAAGTCTGAGGCATTGCATTCTAGTTGGAAATTACAATCATTATCTGGATAGGCGAGGATGTGTGCCATAATAAAAGCTTCTTTCAGCATGTCAAATGTGTTTTGTTCTTGACAAAATATTGCTTACTCCGGAAGGCATTCCGGTCATCCAGTCCTCCAATGGGACCACCTAGATATTCTACTACTCCAGAGTTCAGGAGTTCAGGAGTTCCCAACTCTGGAATGCTGTCTTTTCTTATGGTACAGCGCTGTCACTTGGCAATACCTCCTTACTATACCTTTCCCTCTTTTATCTTCCCTGACAGATATTGAGGTATGAGCATGCCTCCACCATACAGTATATAACTTCCACTCTTCTTCTCAGCACCTCAGTTGTTCTGGCCCATCTTAGGCAACAGCTAAGGTGAGTTACTTACTCTACACTAGTTACTCTGAGACTAATGTACCATATGTTATGTTTCTCTTCCCGTTTCTCTCTTCACCCCTATCTATGCTCTTCTTAGGGTCCCTTCGCTTACTTAATGATGGCTCTCCATCTGATCCATCGGCCACCAGATCCAGTCTCCACATTTCCAATACTTCCATCCCCACACTGCGGGTTTCCATTGTGCTCTACCCCATTTCGCGAGTACCCTTCTATTCCATTCTTTCGGGTTCTCGCCTTGTACTATAGCACATTCTGGATTGTTCTTTCACATTCTTTCTTGCTTACTCATTGCCAAGGCTAGGCAGTATATAAACCCTCGTGTTGTCGTGTACAGGTCTCTTCAATCTTAGTCTGCTTTCACCACCATTGCTTATAGCTCTTCACATGAGGAGTTACCTTTGACTACCCTCGAACCCTTGAACCTCTTCCTAGTCTCTCAAGTAATCCTCGACCAAGTCTTCATGCTACTCTCAAGTGCATGCTGCTTCTATTTGGATATTAACTACATCTGATAATGAAGCTTCCTTGAGCCGTCTTCGCGACGATCCCTGAAACAGGTCGATCATCGACCTTCAGATCTTGCTGATCCTTGTTGATTCCTTGAACCTTCACTTCGATGAAAGCCTATACTTGCCCCTACCTGGGTCAGGTGTAACACCATAGCTCTGGTATGAATAGGTAAATACAGTTGTTCTTGCCCATCTTAGGCAACAGCTGAGCTCTGGTATGAATAGCACCAGACTAACTCCGCTAAACTCCGGACCTTCAGACTTCCAGACTTTAACAGTTCTTTTTCTGTCCATCTCCACATGAGATCCTTTTTTGTGAGATCATTTAGTGGTCTAGCCACAATAGAAAAGTCTTTGATAAATTGCCAATGGAAGTTGGTGAGTCCAAGGAAACTCTGTACTCCTTTTACGTTTGTGGGAACTGGCCATTTTTGGATTGCTTCTACTTTGCCTGGTTCCATTTCAATTCCTTCCTCTGAGACAATCATGCCTAGGAAATCAATTTTCTTTGTATGAAACATGCATTTTTCTGGTTTTATAAATAAGTCATTTTCTGGGAGTCATTTGAGGACTTCTAGTATGATTGCATCGTGTTCCTCTTGGTTCTCATTTTTAGTGAACACGAGGATGTTGTCTATGTATATGATGATGACTGCTTGCATGTTGTGGAATATGTCATTCTTCATGGCCTGAAATGTGGCTGGGGAATTGGTTTGACCAAAGTACATAACCAATGGTTCATAACTTCCCCTATGACAAATGAAGGCACCTTTCCATTCATCACCTTCTTTGATGCATACATTATTATATCCCCATCTGAGATCCATTTTTGTGAACAATTTTGCACCCCGCAATTGGTCAACCAATTGGGAGATCAGTGGCAGTGGATAATTGTTCTTTACTGTCCATTCGTTTAGGTATCAGTAATCTTGTACCATGCATTTCTTTCCATCTTTCTTCGGAATGAAGAAGACTGGTGACATTTGTGGAGATTTTGAAGGTTGAATATACCCTTTTTGTAATTGTTCATCTACAAAATTGGAAACTTCCTTTTGTTCCTTGACAGACATAGGGTATAGTTTTCCCTTTTTGGGTTTAAATCCTGGCTTCATGTCAATTGTGTGGTTCCAAGGTTTTCTCTCAGGCATCCTTTCGGAGTGCTTCTTTGAAAATATATCTAGGAATTGGTGGAATTCCTTGGGAACCATTTGCTCCACAGTCTTCTCAGTAACTGGCACACTCTGCTGCTGCTCAGTCGTTACCTTCTTTAGGCAACAGTAGATGTATGGCATGTCATTCATTTCCCTTTCTTCTAGGGTTCTGATGAATATGGGTCGATTGGATAATAGATAGCATGTCCACAGACAACGTGTGAGTCATACTGATCCTGTTTGCCAGTCGATTTCTGGGTTGTGTTTGGACAGCCATGTGTATCCTAAAATTACTGGGTTCTTTCCCAGGTCGGTGACTTCTGCTACTAGTTTCTCATGATGTCCTTGGTAGTTGATGATAATCTCCACAGTGTGAGAGATATCTCCTGCGGAATTCTTGGTTCCATCCACATTGAATATGGATATGGGTCATGTGAGTTTCATAAGCAAAAGTTTATTGTCCTTGGCCCATTTGGCATCTACAAAAATGCCATTAGCTCCACTGTCTAGGAGCGCGTGTGTTTCATACATTTTGTATTTGGTTGTAGCTGAGGCTGCCTTGATTTTGAGGTTGATTTCTTGTTTTGTTTTTACAGATCTGAGACAGATCCATTCCGGGGTTTCATAATTATCATCATTCATAAAAAAAATTGTATTTTTCTTGACCAAATTAAGCCTGCATTCCCCTGCAGCAAGCTCACTTTTGTGAGACCCAGTCTGGGTTTGAGAAGTAGAAAGTTCATCATTTGTATCATTAAATAAAGTCCTATTTTGGGAGTCGAAGAACTCATGTTCTTCTTCTCCATATTCAACATATGATGAAAGTACAGAAAAACTATTTTTTGTATTATTTTCTATTTTCTTTTTGTCTGTAGTTGACTGAACACCTGGTTTATTCAGTGACTTTACTCTTTTCCTGACTTGTTAGCCAAGAAATCTGCAAAATAGGCCTTGGTGGCCTCAAAGTCCATTGCTGCAACCTGCTTCATTCTCACATCAGTCCCAGCTCCCTTTCCAGCATCCTTATTTGTGCCAGATGAATTGCTCATATTCACGCATACATTGCGATACTTGCTGCACCTTCAGCTATGCCCTTTGCATTCCCCACATTCCTTTCTGGGTTTGGGACAATCCTTAACAAGATGGGGTCCTTGGCAATTAAAGCACTTGCCTTTGCCAGTGTGGACAGCATCAATATCCATGGAATCGCCAAAGCCGCCATATGTACATGCTCCTGAGGAGCTTCCTTGTGTCTGGTTCTGCCAGACTTGTCCTTGGTTGCTCTGGAGAGCAAATGATTCAAGAAGATTCCCAGTCTTCTTGATTTCAATTAAGTACAGCATGATGTACTTCTTCCTTTGGCCGTTGACAAAAATATGTTTTATGATCTCATCATGGATATTCTTTTCTAGGAGATAAACTCCCATGTTGTCTCTGCATTGAGACCATTCATATTGGACAATCCACTGAGTTAAGAAAGACTTAGTTTGTTTCTTGGGACCTTGCTTCATCTGTGTGAGCAGGTCCATTGCGTTGTCAGCATCCATGCTGGGTTTGAAATGGTCTTTAAGGAGTGTTGCAAGCTCCTGGTCATCTGGCCACATGTGAAGTGACCCACACATGTATTTGGCTAATTGATTTTGCGCCCATATGCCAGTGCTGTTTTTGTCTCTGCCCTCTTTAGAGCCTATTCTTGACAAGGTGGCAATTGCCTTCTTCTTGTCTGTGTTGAATGTTTCTAGGTTTGCATTGATGAAAATATTTAGACGAATGAACCATTTGTCAAACTTGTTGTAGCTCCCATTGTAAAGTTTTGGGTCGGGAACTACTTCGACCTTCTTTGTGTTACAGTTTTGTGACATTTGTCACCTGTGACTCCCTCACGACCACGTGCCCTAGCGGCATCACGACTTTCCCCTTTTCATGGACCATCCATTGTATTACCAAGATCGTATTCGACGATCAAGACTCGCGGATACGACACATTTCCCCTTAACGGACAATCCCCGGCCTTACGCCTCAGATGGGCTCTTGCTTCTGACTGGACATTCACCCATTGGACGATGAGTTCCCTTTCATCACAAGGACTCCAAGGGTTCTCACCTATCGACTGGACATTCCCCCGGACGTAGCATTTCCGTGCTACACAAGGACTGGATTATCCCTGGGGATTCCCCGGATCATCCCCTGATCCGACTCCTCACGATTGGGCTGTGCGCTTAGCCTTCAGATCCTAGATCTTCCGACACACTGCCTCGTGA
>JBBPQN010001005.1:0-10966 GCA_038092575.1 Boletus subluridellus
CAACAGGCGAGAACTCATTCACATATACTCTAGGGAGTAGCACGGGTAACCCGCGGGTACTTACCTGTGAGGGTGAGGTGAAGAGTGGGAACGGCCTGAATGGTCGCGTGCAAATGCAAACGTGAACGCGATCAATGCGCGTTCACATTTGCATTTGTATGCGAACGGGGTGTGGGTGTGATGACAGCGAGGGCAAGGGCAAGGGTGAGGGGGGACTCAAATGTGAGGGTGAGGCGAGGAGGGTCAGTGATTGCGTACAAACGCAAACGCGAACACAATAATGTGTTCGCATTTGCGTTTGTACGCAAGCGGGGTGTGGTGGTGATGACAGCGATGGCGAGGGGAGACGTGAGGGTGAGGCGAGACGTTCACGTTTCCGTTTGGTGAGGTCGTCAGTCGAGGGTGAGGGTGAGGGTGAGGTGAGGGTGAAGACGAAGGTGAGACAGAAGGAGGCTCTGTGGCTTGACGGTGTAGGTGGCATGAACGAAATGTGAGGCGAGGTGATGAGTTTGTAGTCGTGTTTCTCAAACCGGGTGAGAATCTCGCCAATGAGACCAGATGCTTGGGGTAGGACCTTGGCATGAACGAAATGCGAGGCGAAGGTGACTGGGAATGAATGACTAGACAAACGAAAAAGGAAAAATGCACGCACCCAGAGTCATGTTGAGCCAACCCTAAAGTAACATGTGATGTGTTGATTCGTCACAACAAAACTCCCACACGAACTTTGAGTTTGTGTCGTCGCCTCTTTCTTCAACGTCGCTTGGATGGCCACCTCGTACATCTCCTCTCGTGCCGATTGACTTGATTCTTTCTCTCCTTCTGAAATCTGGACATTTCACGGTCACTTTAAACAGGTGATATCTCCTCAAAATCTTCCCACCGTGTCAAGAATGCGCCCTCTTCTTTGACATCCGTGTCGTTTTTGTTCTCGTTCCCCGGCCTATTCCTATTTCGTGCCTGTCCTCCGTGGTATGAACCTGGCTACCCCATCTGCATTGTCAGTAAAGTCGTAGTACGACACTAACACCACACGCAGGCGGGACCCCATTCAATGCCAATGCCAACATCGCTTTGGCCATGCGCTGGCAAACGCCAAGGTAAAGACGATGTTGCCTGCATCGTTCGTCTCGTAATTCCCTTACAATCCTCTATCCAAGGTAAGCAGAGCCTCGTTGCACGAGAAAGCTCTCCACTTGTCCAACGCTTTCCGCCACACTAATGTTGAATTGTCTAGGCCTGGTCAAATTGCGAATACATCCAGTACGAGCAAGTTCCCGGGATCCTATTTGTCGTAATTGAACCATATTGCCCCCATGGCCGCGCCGCGGCAGCACAAGACCCCCTCCCTACCTCCGAGTCAACCCGTGGCAAATGACGTTGTCGACGTCAATGTCGCCATGAAGGCCCGTCAGGCCGGGCCCAGGAATGCTTAACTCGACCCACTAAATATCTGCAATGGTCGTGTTCCGGGATGTCAACTTCGTATGTAGTGCAAATAGATTCATTCGAACATTTTCTTTCCTTCCTGCTACCTGTGTGTCCCCCATGATCAGTGAGCTCGTCTGATGAGGTTGGTATGTTTGGTCCTTTTCAGCACTTTTCTGATGGACTTTTCTCGTCTTTTTGTCTTTTTCACTTTCTGACTTTTCTAGTCTTTTACAAGATTAGACCTGCCTTGAAAAAATTGAGTGACTTTTTGACTTTTTTGGTCTTTTTCGTCTTGAAAAAGACCAAAAAGACCAAAAAAGTGAACTGACATTTTGCTGATGTGGGTAACGATGATGCCGAAATGATAATCTTCGCCGTATGGTCCTCGATACTGGGTGAGGTGGGTGGAGATGCCGATAACGCTGGCAACAATCACCAACGGATGAAGTTTGGTCCTGTGCAAGGCATGCTACGCTATGAAATGGGATAGTTGGACTGTGGAATTTGGTGAGGGTGGGGGGTACTCGGGGCGGGCAAACAGGTGAGTGATAAAGCGGGCGCGTAACTTTGATGTCTGCTCGTGGCTGTAAGGGATTTGGGGGGTTGGGAAATACCTGGGGTTGGGGGGATACCTTGGGGGACAATAGATATCACTGTCGTATGGGCGACACATATGACGGCGAAGGGTTTGGTACTCGACTGTAACGGTCCATGAAACTCTGAACCCTGGACCTGAAAAAATGGCCGCAAATAGGTGTCTTGGAGTGATAAAGCGGGCGCATAATTTTGACGTCTGCTTGTGGCCGTAAAGGTTTGGGGGATTGCCGGTGGAAAGGGATTCAGATGGGGGGATACCAATTTGGTGAGGGTGGGGGGTACTCGGGGCGGGCAAACAGGTGAGTGATAAAGTGGGCGCGTAACAACCTTGATGTCTGAATCTGCTCATGGCCGTAATAATAAGGGATTTGGGGGGATACCTTGGGTGGCGATGGATATCGCTGTCGTATGGGCAGCACGTATTAATACGATGGCAAAGGCCTTAGTACCCAACGCGATCTCTGAATATTCAGATGACCAGCATATTTGTTTAAATTGATATACTATGAACGAAAGGAATTATAATAATATTAATATGAGTTACAATGTGGCTGAGACTGATTTTAACGGCCATGACAGAAACAATCACCACTTCCGCAGTGTCGATAAACGGCTGGCTGCAGAAAGTGCAAGGGAGAGAGTCTGTTGGATTAGTGCCATCTGGTATGTCATGTTTTTACTTCTGCAAGTCTTGTTTCATTGATAATCTCTCGCAGGGATTCAGAAGCGTTGGATCGCTCTGTTACATTGCTGAGCTGTTCAGAGTCCGGCTCTCCTATGGGTTTGATCAGAACAATTCATACCATGACGAGTACCAGAAGCGCTTCTGGCGCTGGCTCTGGCTCCGGATCAGCATTGATTGTATTAGCTCCGAGGAAGAGTTGTCTCGGATGCCAACTGTATCCAGTACTGACTCGGATTCAGAGTCTTCCGAGTTCGTTATGAGTGATCTCCCTGTGAGTGAAGGCCTTCCATCCCCAGGCCCATTGGCGACTACAGAGTCCTCCCCATCCATCCATCCGTCCCAGTGGGCTTCAGAAACTGACATTTCATACGAATCGTCACAACTTCAGCTGACGCCTCTCATGCAGTCGCTTCAATTTCAGGATGGGTGTGATATCTCCTTTGAAACATCACCTATGCGTCCTAGTGTTTCCCCAGTTTCGGAAGCTTGACGGTCATGACAGAAACGATCACCACTTCAGTGGCATCCACACCTCTTCCACCGCCGCCACCGCCGCCAGCTCTGGTCTCCCAGTCTGTTTCTTCACCCTCTAGCGGTCCAACCCCACTCTCGATCACATCTATGGCATCTTCGTCTTTGTCGCGCACTCCATCCACGGTGTCTAGCATTTCTAGTCTTTCGTCTAGAATCAGTCTGGCGGAGGACAATGTTGTGTCACTGGCTGACGCTCCGGCCCCTTCTGAGGTATCAACGGAACCTTCTCTCTTGTCAAGTCTTCCTAGCTCAATCGTAAGATCAGCGCATTGTGTGAGTACCTCATGCAGTAGTCTGTATGTTCCATATTCTCATCGTGCGTAGTATCCTCATCCGACGATGGTGCCACTTCCTGAATCCCCTGCTCCTGTTTATTCTCCTGTCCATTCTCCTGCACCTTCCCCCAGTCTCAGTCTCAGCACGCCGCAAACTAATCAGCCCTCCATTCATTCTGAACTGGAGACGGAACCAACTCACACACAAACCGAGCGCACTGAAGTTATAACACAAGAAATTGACCGGCTACTTCACCATCTCCACGAATTGGATCATTTCAGGGGTCAGGAGAGTCACGAAATCTCGGAAAACGTACGAGTAATTCGAGATGAGCTGTACGATCTATCGGAATATGTACGCACCCACTTGGGTGCAACCGAGAGGGTTGTCGTCGAAGAACGGCCAGAGCCTCCTGCTGTTCCCCATAGGGATCAGTCTGTCAGTGCCATTAGTGCCATCTCCGACCGTAGGGACCAGAGCGTAGATGCCATGAGTGTCGTCTCAGAGACTAGAGCTGCACCAGCTGGACCTCGATCACGCCCAGGTTTGATTCCAATCGCGCTCACACCACCTCCTGTTGGGTCTCCTTCACTCAGCTCAATGAGTTCTTTGATGTCTTTCTTGTCTTCCCATCATTCAGACGACTTTAGCCTTTTGGGTACGGATGAAGAGGAACTGGTGATGCCTCCACCTTCCCCTGCCTGGCCATCAGAAATGTCGTTGCCTTCGTCTGATCTTACCCCTTCAATCATTTTGTCTTCTGAATCATCGCCTGGGCCAACGCTCTCTCTCACCTCATCGTCATCCTCCCCCACTCCTCCCCCTTCGTCCCCGACGCCCTCTACAGAATCTACGGACTCCAGTGAGATGGCCCAACCAGTGGAAGGGATTACGATGACCATTATCCGAGACATGCTGACACAGGTACGGGAACAGACGACAGCGCTCTGGGAAGGACAGACCTCCACCAACGAAATGCTAGATGAGCTTTGACAAGCTAGACCTCCACCACAGGATAATACGGAAGTTTTTGATTGGTTGAATCGTATCGAGAATCTCATTAGGACGATAATCGACGCCCATTGACAGCAAGCCACAGCTTGGCAACAACAACGGCAAGCGACTGAAGAATGAACGGAGACCGTCCATGTCTCTGACGAGCAAACACTAAGAAGACACAGGGAAGGCGGTTCTGTCACAGAGGCAGAGGATTTCCAAGCTGATGTGGATAGCTTGCTTTCTCGTTGGGAGAGAGGACGGGAACGGGGCCACATTCCCATTCACATGCCTGCACCCCGTCAAGCTGGCCCTTCACTGGATGAACAATTGATGGAGTTACTGAATGTACCACCTGCACCGGGTCCTTCAGATATTCAGCCACCACCCCAGCTGATTCCATTCATTTACCAACCCGCTCCGAGGCCATCTCAGTCGGGGAGCATGAGTCTGGTACTAAGGTCAGGCACGGCACCTCCATTCCTGCAACAATCAATCTGGTCCCCGGAATCGTTGCATCTGCCGCTTCGACACCCTCATCGACCCAGAGCCCCTCTTCATCCTCCAAGACAGTCAAAGGCTGAGGAACCAACCCCCCACGATATACTGCCTCGTCTACCTAGACCGGAACATACTACTCATGATGTCTCTCCGTCTCAATCAGACCCGCGGCAAGCCTGGGCCTGGAGTGGTAGGCTTCTTAGCTGTCTCCTTGCAACTTGAACTGACGTCAACTTCAGCCAAATTTGTATGATCGCTCTCCCACCGCCCCACCAGACCTAGGGGGAGAAGACCCCGATACTCCATCCACAAGTTGGTACCGACGCTGACCAGCTGAGGTACGCTGTGCTGCCAGTTGCAACCAAGTTGGGCTAAAGTATTTTATCTTCTTCAGGGTATCGTGCCACCACCTCCTGTGATAGATGGCGATCAAGCTCAAGGTCCAGTTTATATCCCAATGCCACCAGGTCCAGTGAGTAATGCCAAATGTCTCGCGCGTCAAATAATTCTAATTGACAAATCTCCAGACGGTCGTTCAACTACCCCCATTTGATATGTTAATGGCAATTTTGCAAGTGAGCAAAACAACTCACTAGGTCTCACAAAAGCAGAGACCATTTCTATCTGAATCGTTCACTCCAAAACCAAGATGTTCGCTTTTAAATTCACTTTGTCCACCATGCAGTAATCCATCCATACTGTAGCTCACATTATTTGCGCAGTTGCACTCATACTACCCATCTCCCTCCTCTCGTTTTGCCTCCATACTCCCCCTTCCACACTTCTCGCTCAGATCGTACATGGTCGCATTGACGCTTGTACGGACAGTGTTGATACCCCTCATCTCCTGCTGCCAAGCAAGGCCAGCCCCCTCCTCTCACCCTTTCTCCTCTATCATGCTCGTACAGGCAGCTGTACCCCTCTCGGGTCTGCTCGCACAGCCGCTACCTGCCTGCACAATCGCTTGGCTGTCAAAATCACTGTAATAAGGCACTGGTTCGCTATTGCATGCTCCGTCGTTCTCTCGGCACCTGGATCACACATTGACACATACTACAGACGATGCAAGCGTGCCTTTCATAGTCCAGGTCCAGACCCCTGGCACCTACCTGTTTGATTCGGATTCAGACACCCCGTGTTTGCGTCGACATAATAACACGAGCGACGGTAAGCGATAACTCCTTGTAGTTTAATTTGATTATGTCTAATTCTATGCAGGGCGTCTCAACATGAATCACTTGCAGGCCTCGTTATCCTATACAGACATCCACAGGTGCATCATTAGCATCTGCTGACCTGATGATGACACTTTTTTCTCCGTAATTTGTAAATAATGGTGGGGTCGTGACAGTGAACCCTTACTGGAATCCTAAATCTGGCCGGATTCAGACGTCAATCGTGCTGGGCCAGAACATATGGTATTACTCTTGCAATCAGTGGTACAGGCGCAGTGCAACGTAAGGCTTGTTTCCCACTTTCTATAAAACCTGGACCTAGTGTCGGCGTGTTCAGTGAACTCTGAATCACTTCCCTTCATAGACTCGGACTCCCTCAAAGCCGCTTTTCGTTGGTTTACTAGTACTTACCCACAATGCCTGAAGACTTCATGGGTGCGCTGCGTGACCTTTCATTCAGCGATAGCAGTGGCGATGAGGGTCCAAGCGTCCACACAGACGGGCGGGCTTCAGACGACCCGGATGCCAGTGACCCTGGCGACGAGCAGCTAGCCCAACGTGTGATGCTCAACCCTGCTCCAGATGCTAATGCTCAAGAGCTCAGGAAGGTATGGTTGTCGGTTCAACTATTATACCCATCAAACCTGATTCGATGACGCACTACTCTGAATCTCTTCCAGGCACTTGGAATCGCTCAGCTTGCGTTCTCAGACACTTGTGCCAAATTCCTCAGCTTGACAAAGTGCTACAACGAGTTGGCCAGTGAGATGGAAGCGCAGCGTTCAAGGAAAGGTGGCCGCAAGTCAAAAGCTCCGACTTCACTGGAGCAAAGTATTACCGAGGCGGCAAGGAAGTATTGTCTATTTTACCATCTCTGGGTTCCAGCTCTACTTTTCCCTGTCAAATCGCAGCCCGACATTGACCCGCGCGACCCTTCTCGTTGGCAGACACCCGAGTGCCAGATCATCGCTGAGCAGGCCAAACTCTACCACATGCTACCTCCTGAGCTCCATAAGTCCCTGAGAACATTTCCTGAGTTCTCCCGAATTGTAAGTATTCGTTATCTCGTTACATTTGCCCATGGCTGAGTATTCTGAATCCACCAAGTTTTCAAAGGCTATGACCGAGGAGCACGCAAACATTATCAAGAATGTGAAAGATATCTCGGTTGACCTTTTCTCCGATCTGGACATCAAACCGACGCTGTTCTCAGGCGACAAAGCTTGCAAAGCACTCAATCCGAAACTACTAGGGCTGCTCAAGAAACCCGGCAATTCCCAGTACACGCAGCTTTCTCCAGTCCTCTTCGCAGATCCAACTCAAATCCGAGGCAATGAGTTGTTCAAAAGCGCCATTCTTGTGAAGGTATGTGCTCCTTGATCTGCCATATACGTGACTTTAAACACTTTCACTTGCAGATCGCTCACGTCTTGATGTTCGGAAAGGCCATTCTCTCGAACAAGAAACATGGCGGACCAAAGGGGCGGGGGGAGCGCATGGGAGCGCAGACGGTCACGGAAGGGCTGATTGCCTGCACAGCAACGTTCGTAAGTCTTACTCACAATTTCTGTTTAAACCTTCGTATTCTAACAGCCTCATGTCAATAATAGGTTAGGTACTTGTTATCACATGACCTCGAGTTCACAGCGAAGGGCAAAGCAACTGGCATTCATTATCAAACGGACTTCGAATTCTATCTAAAACTACTTCTGCACCCCGACAGACGGAGATGGGCACTGGATGTCATCGACTTCTTCAACACTGGTGTATTTGGCTCAAAGTCCCACCCTTCTGCTCAGTCGGCAGACAACCCCACTGGTTCCTCCCATGTCCGCTCATGGGAAGACGAGCTGTTATCAGAGATTGGGAATGACTTCGAGCCACCCACTCTCCCATCGCGCCTGTCTTCCCCTGTTCCCAACCTGGAGCCTCACGCAGTGGCAATGAATACTACCACAGTGGTTGTTCATGAACCATTTGCTTCCCAACTTCCATTACCTGGACCAGGACCCACTTCCTTTCCTGGACAGCCTTCTGAACTCGCGGTTAACACAGCACGGCCCAAACCCACCCTTCGTACACCGTCCAAACCCATTCCTCCATCCATTTCTTACCCCAGTTCAGTGGCTATGTCAAACACTGTCAACGCCGATTTACAAGTCGAAGTTGCCCAACTATCTATCAATCCTGTCAACGATAAGCCCTCTGATTCTGTACCAACTTCAGGTCGTCGTGCGAAGGCTACTAGCACTGGTGGATGTTACGATTCATTCGGGGTCGCCTACCCCTTCATTCTTTTTCCTCGTCGATGGCCACTCAAGCCATCTCCTCCTTGCGTCCTCACCCTCTCGCCCCCTCTTCATAGGGAATCCCCCTGCCTTCGTCCTTCCCCTTCCCTACTTCAGGGAAACCCCCTGCACCCTCGCCCTTCCCTAGCACGGAAACCCCCCTTACCCTTGCCACCTCTCGCCTAGGCAAGTTCCCTATCTACCCCTATTATAGCTCTCTCTCTCTCGATCCATCCCGGTTTAGCCGGTTTCCACCTCGTTCCCCTTTTGATCCCATTCCTCTTCGTCCCCGTCTCCTGTGTTCCGTGTACCATATGTGGTTACATTTAACCATTCTTAGCTTTCCCCTTCGCCCGGTCTTCTAGACCACATTCACCCTTTGACCACGGCCTTCCGCCCAGACCTCCCTCCAGCCCTCTTCATACCATAGTCGGATTGGTCTGTGCCCGGCTACGATACCTATTTAAACCCTTGTTTCATACACATGTACCTTAGTCTTGATCTCCCTTATATTATACTCTGAACATCCTTGATTCCACCTTCGCCCGCGCGTACGTCAAACTGACTACGGAATACCTCGAGACTCTCAATCTCAACCTTGAAACCTCGTCCCGGAATAAGGACGTTTGGAACTAGGGCTACGCTCGCCCCTACCCGGGTCAAGCGTAACAGTGGAAGTAGGTCGAAAGTTGGAGCTCTCCCGGTATATCCAGTAGAAGTAAACGAGCTTGGGGAAGCACCTCAGGTTCAGCCACCTGTCGGGCGAACCACGCACAGCCGGAAAAAGGTCGGTTAGTGCCCGTAGTTAGTTGTAACTTTTCCGATGTCTTAGACTGCACTTTGAACTGTCAATGTAATGGCTCAGCAATTTAAATGTCGCAGTACATGCACATTGATCTCAAACCTCCGCATTTGGAAGTCATTGTTACGCAATTTACACGTATTGTAATTCCCCAGCACAAGCGGAGTCTGAGTTCAAATCCCTCTCTTTCCCCTTCAACCACCCACACCGTTTGAATCACTGTCATTTCATTGGTCCTCGACGACCGTCATTCAGCGTCCTCCGGGTCATCTGAATTGACAGTTGTACAATCTTTTGCTATGAATTACCACCCATCAACGTCATTTCACCTGGTCCAGGTCCTGTCAATGGTCCATTGACATTGACATTGACAGGATCTCCTAAGGCAAGCTTCCGTCGTCTCTTGTCAATTTTTTACAACCTGATTGTAACAACGTTCTGAATCAGACCTTGATGTCGTCATTGATGACGTCCATCATTGACAGGATCATCATCACCTCACCCTGGACCATCCTGTCAATGTTGGGTGCTTCGTTTGTCGACCTCTCCTCTTCAGATCTTGTCTGAATTGCCTCGTTGAGCTATGGTTTGCACTGTCACCGTTATCGTTTCTCGCTCCACTCGCTGACTTATTTCTGTTTTCAGATCTTGTCATCATTTTGAATCGCCTTGTTGTCAATGAGTCCTGGTTCGCTCTATCACCTGGACCATCTCGTTCCTTGCTGTGCTCGTTGCCCTCTGAATCTTACTCGACGGACCCCTGACCTGATCTTCACCCATTCACATGGTCATCATTGTCGCTCTTCCTCACTTCCCTCTTCACGTTGTATCCTGCATCCATCCTAGTTCCATACCCGTCGTGACAATGTGTTTCTCCTCCACTGCCCCCATGACAATATAGTGCCGCCCGTGTCCCGCCTTCTGGATCACTCTTCCTTGGAATATTGCACCAACCGCCCCCTTCCCTTTGCTGTCTCTCACTACTCGTACCGCTTCATCTCATTCACAGTGGTCAGTCACGTTTTAATCCTACTATAGTGGATAATCGGATCTGAACAAGTTTGCAGGGCGCTGGTAATACAATGGATGTGGATGGTAGCACGAAAATTGAAATACAATTGGTATGACCGAAGAAGCATTGAAATGTCGACCCCCTATGAAAATACAATATGGTAGCATTGGGACACGTGATAATGCCATTTCAATCCAGCCAACCCCCTATCACATTGTTAGTCATCATAATGTCATGCCCAGCATGGCAATGATGATTGTAATGTCACGACACAACATTTGTATCTTTTCTTAGTCATTAACTACCCATTTAAATTCGCGACAATTATAATGACCATTGTAAGTACTTATCACGTCATCAAATGACACGAGGAATTTTCCGACATGGCAGCTCCAGTAAGCTCATCCAACAAACCTACTTATACCCACTCATCCCTCCTCTAGCCCCTCACCTTTCGACACCTCCATCGAACCGTACCCAACGTCTCTGCTCTCTCAGTTCCTACCAAGTTTTCATACGTCGTTCCCTCCACATCACGTCGACCATCGCTAACCCCCTTCAAGTTCGCAGATCATGTTTTCTAACGCCAACCGCATTGCCCTTTTCGAGCGGCTCCGCGAGCAGCCAGAGTTCAAAACTCGCTTCGCCGAGCTTAGCGAGCTTCGCAAG
>JBBPQN010001006.1:0-10945 GCA_038092575.1 Boletus subluridellus
CATGGGGGTTCCCCCCTTGATCCGTGCACCGCCACATTGATCTGTGCACCACCACTCCTCACCCCTGCCCCCGCCCCAAAATTTTTTTTCGCCCCCCCACCTCGTCTTGCCACCAGATCTCCACCCAAGCTTGCGCGTACAACCTTTGGGGTCCAAAGGTATTCAACTGGCTTATGCCATTGAATTTTTAACACGGGGGTGGAGAGTAGAAGCAGCCGAGCTGATGTTGCTGTCAAACTGTTCAGCTAAGCTGTTCTACAAACAATTCCCGGGCAAGAAGCTTCATGGAGCGAAGTCTCAGACCATAAGTTGAGCATCTAGAAGAAGATGCGAAACTGGACAAAAGGTCTGGATTTCGTGGAATTTTATTTTATTTACTTTCAACCTCGAATCATCCCAACTTCGACCCCTTTCCTTGCCTTGTAAACCCTTGAACTCCTTGAATACCAGATGATGTTATTGCCAAATATGCGTCCCGAAACCCCAGAAACACCCCCTCGAAACACCCCTGAAACACCTTGATCACCGGGCGATGTTATTGTCAAATATGCACCTTGAACTCTTATTTCACTTCGAATCTTTGAGCCGATACCCCTGAAACACCAGACAATGTTATTGCCGAATATGCATCCCAAACCCCCAAATCTACCCTAGTAACCCACGACCCTGAATTCCCCCCGAGTTACCTGCTTGCCTCATTCATTTTACCCTCGAACCAACCCTAGAACCCTACGCCCACCATGTTATAAAAATCTTCCTCACTCTCCATCCGCGACATTTCACTTCCCACTTCAAAACCCCATTATGGTCTCCACGATCACTCAATGTCTTTCCCTCTCCCTCCACTGTCGCTCTTCGAGCATAAACTCCACCAAGAAAGACGCTGCATCCCAAACTGACCCCATCCCCGCCAAGGTCCCCCTCTTTCCTCGACCCACCCTCCCCAAGAGACCTGGACCCCCTCTTGACCCACTCTTCCTCGTCAACTCAGACATTGACTCCCTCCTCTGCTCATTTGTCCCCAACCATTGGGGACTCAATGATATCATCTCAGCCCTCCCTCACTTGCCCGCACACTCCTCTTCCCCTACCTAGAAAACACGTTGACCTCGCTCTGCATTCCTTCCCTCTACCCGAAAACCTCTGGACTTGCAAAGATCAGGCGATCTTTTGCCTAACACAGAGGTAGTGTTACGATTCATCCCGGGGTGCACTCACCCCTATCCTTTTTCTTTCCTCTTTGTTCTCTTTTTACTTCGTCCCCTTGTCTTCTCCCACTGGTACCTCTCTGAGTTCACCTTTTGTGTACATGGGATTCCCCATTACCTTACCTAGAACATTCACCCTTCAACCTGGTCATCTAGACCATCCTTTACTTAGTATATTTGTCATTCCCCCCGATCTCCCAGATTGCCATTTAACCATTCCGAGCTTCACCCTTCGCCCAGCCTTCTAGGCCACATTTACCCTTGAACCTTAGCCCTTTGCCCAGACCTACCCTCTACCCACTTCTTACCATTATCAGCTTGGTCTGTGCTCGGCTAGTATCCGTATTTAAACCATATCCTCATACACATGTACCTTAGTCTTGACCTCCCTAAATATTAAGCCTTCATTGTCTTCACCTTTCAACTCTCCATCAACGCCCCTCACCTGGACGTTCCCTTGAAACGGATGAGTTGTCTCAACAGACCTCCTCCGTCCTCGCCCCTTGTACAAGGCTTAAAGGGCTACACTCGTCCCTACCCGGGCCAAGCGTAACAGTTTGCGCATTGTGGCTACATATAATACCAATTGTTTTCTGCAATGTTGTTTCATATCAATGTCATTGTTGTTTGTTCACGAGTTTTGAAAGTAAATATTGAGCAAAGTACACTACATCTTATCATTCTGTTTTGCCTCGCCATCTGAGTACTCAAGATGCACGCCTGCAGCATTGACATCAGTATTGCAGGTGTCCCCTCCTTTCACTGTGATCTAGCAGAATATTTGCTACACCTGCACTGCAATAACTGATAAGTATTGACTGATTGATCGTTTGCCATGCAATACGGTAACATCATTAGACATGAGGCATTTGCACCCACGCAAACTTTTTATTGCCCCTTCGCCTCTTGTGACCTTCAGCTCAAACGGCCACCAGCCCAGTTCTATGTCTCGTCGAAAGCGCAACACCAGTGCAGTGAGCAAGCCTGACACATCACTTGTTCCCCAAGGCACTGGCACTTTAGCTCCAGGTGCATTTCCCAGCCACTTGTCAGATGATATATTGCTAATGATTCTGATTCAGCTGCTAAGAAGAAGTCCAGTGGTGCTTGTTCATGCTGCCGTTCACTCAAAATCTGCTGCAAATTTCTTCCTGGGGCCATTGCATGTGGTAGATGCATGAACAGCGGTCTCTCTGGGGAATGTCACGTTCAAGAAAGCCTGCCAGTGACATGCGCAACATGTGGTGCACCTCACCTATGCCACCATAGTCATTTTGCTTCTTGGAGCTTATTTCCCTGTCAATCATCCAGTGAGTGTCCCGCAAAGATACCATGTCTTGGCTGACTGGATGTAGGCCGAGGCATCCGAGTGGGTGAAAAGCAGTCTTCTTGTACTAAAGTGGCAAGACATTTTCAGGGTCAACTTGCCATGTGTCTTTGGCATGCCAATGACTGCTGTGGAAGTAGCAAACATTGTAAATGAAACAGCAACACTGTGTGAACTAACACAACAGCTCCTTGAGGCTATTCAATCAAGTGGTGTGGGCCATCCGACTATGAAGGGTAGTGAGCGTTGCGCTCTTGCTGAGCACGAAGACCAGCCAGTAGTTATATACCTTTAATTGTTACCATTTACTGGCAGAAACTGTGACATGCATGCATTTGTGAAATTGATGATTACTAATGGCAATGAGTGGGCTGTCGCAGCTTGATCGCACATTCCAGCAGTGGGTACTGGTACTGTAGATCCTACCTCATGTTAACTTCTCATCTTGTGCTCACCACCATCTGGATCCACAGATCCACAGCAGCACATAGCAATGTTGTTGTGCAGCCAATGCTGTATAAGTCCATGCTTGTGCTTCTTCAGCCTCAAGCGATGTTTGTTCAACACTCATATTTGGTCGTATCCAGGTGAGTTGCTTTTGATACCCATTGTCTCAACCTCACCATCCAATTATAAGCAATGTTGTTGCACTAGTGTGGCCGATGCTGTATAAGTCCATGCTTATGTGCTTTTTCGGATTTCAGTGGCATTGTTCAATGATCGTATTTAACCATCTCAAGGTGAGCCGTTATCCCTGGAACCTCTTGACCTTCCCCATCAACACTCTCTAGCATATCGCTTTTTCAGCCTTCTGGCTATTGTGTTATTCTTCAAGGCTTTTGCACCTCAACATAACCATATGTGTTACTCCAGGAAACAGGACTTAATCCATCTCATAAGTTCATCATGCAGATCAATGCCCCCATTTCACCCAGCCCTTAAGTGATGCTTTTGTGAAAATTGCGTTGAAAAGGGTGGCTTGCGTGACGACGGGAGACCAGTGGGTGTTCTCATGGAGGGCTGCCTCATACCAATCCATCTCAAACACATCCAAGACGAACAAAATAAGGTTTCCCAGGCCGGTGCGGATGCAGGATCAGGTGAATTGAGCAGGGTGTCGATTACTAGGGTGGATCATATTGCCAGCCATATGTTTGCACTTATGTATGCTGACGGATCCTGGCCTTGATCTCTCTGCCTATCCCAACAAGATGTGGAACTCTTGTGCTGATTTCCAGGAAACTGGTCTGAGTAGTGTCATAGCCTCCCTCCCTGACCCCCTTTCAATCCCTGATCTAACAGTGAGTCTCAGCCATCTCGCACTTCGATCCTCCACCACGTCTTCCTCTAATAGTCATGGTCATAGCAACACTGTTCCACCACCTTCCAATTGCCTCCCTACATCTAATGCTACAAGTGCCTCCCCACCTCTTGTCACCCATAGCAGCGCTATTTCACCATCTTCCAACCGCCTTCCCACATCTAATGCTACAAGTGCTCCCTCGCCTACTGTCACAAACACCAGTTTGGTCATGAACCTTTCAGTAGATATGAGTGGATGCAGAATACAAAAAAAGGATTGTAATCATCATACCCTCAAAGCACTTCAGATACTCAACAACATCGAATTGCATATCCAGCGATGCAGCTGTCTGCTTCTTGCACCCTCCGACATTGGTTACCACGACATCCGGCAAGAATTGGCCACCATAAGAAATGCTCTTGACAAGGTCACACAGGCCATGGACCCCGTGATAATGCAGAAAAAGGTGTTGTCTGCTTTGTTGGATGACATGGAGTCCCAACTCGACCAGCGTGCACCAGTTGATGCCAAGAACCAAGAACCAGTTGAGATCAATACAGGTATGATATAATTTGCAGCTATGCATCATACATTTTGTTGATGATCATGAAGAAAAGGAATACCGGCCTCCCATCAAGCGAATGGATATCGTTGCACAAGTTGCGCTGATTCTCAGAGTTATATGCAACATCGTCTTCACTGTCAGCACTTCCGGAGCCAACTTTGTCATGTGTGCTCTGTCCCTTATCCTGTACCTTGCCTTCCAGAAACCTGATGGAACCCTCAGTCTTACCCACAAGAATGTGATGAAGCAAATTCCGTTAACAATTGGTTCCGCATTGTCCCACTTCCACCTTACATCCAAGACAGTTATGTACACTGTCTGTACCTGCCACTGTATCTACACACCCACCTTTTCTCCAGGTTCCTCCACTCTGACGTACCCCAGTCGTTGTACCCATCTCCCCACTCCAGAATCATGATGCAATGAACCATTGCTCAAATCGGGCAGCCCCAAGAAAACTTTCATTTACCACAACTTCAAGGATTACCTCGCAAGTCTTCTCTCTTGTCATGAGATTGAGATAGCTATGGATGCTGCATGCAACTTGTTGCATGCCTCATTGTCATTGCAAGTGCCTGCTGTCAAGCATCCATTCGAGGTACAATTCATGTGCCAGTTTCATGGGCCAGAACCCAGAAAGCTTTTCATAGACCAAGGAGACGAAGACCATTATGCATTTGCTCTCCATGTCAATTTTTTCCACCCTGAAGGGATGAGAGTGCGTGGGTTGACCAGATTGTCGGGCATCATTTCAATGGCTTGCCTCAACCTTCCATTTGAGATTCGCTACAAGCTGGAAAATCTGTATCTTGCTGGAATCATTCCCGGTCCCAAACAGCCATCTACCAAGCACCTCAACCACTATATTCGACCATTGATGGATGATATGGTGGTTGCATGGAATCAAGGAATCTGTTATACAAGGACTGTGAACCATCCCACTGGTCAACTGACGCGCTGTGCTGTTGCACTTGTTGTCTGTGATTTACCTGCCACTCGTCATCTTAGTGGCCTCACTGGAGTTGGCAGCCATTTTTTCTGTAGTGCATGTAACTGCTATCACAAGACAAACTACAGTCGGACGGACTTTGCAAACTGGACCCCACGAGACAAGAATATACTACGACGATATGCAGAGCAATGGAGAGATTCAACCACATCATCCGAATGTGAAAGGATCTTCAAGGAGCATGGCATACGCTATTCAGAACTATGGCATTTGTCATATTGGGACCCAAGTCACCTGCTCATCATCGAATCAATGCACTGCATACTGGAGGGTTTAGTTCAACACCATATATGTACACTTCTGGGGCTGACTACTGAGAAGTCAGATCCTACACATGCCACAATGCCTGTGTTTCACTATGACTTTGACCAGGTTGACGCTGAGATGGCTGTAGAATGCTCAATGAGCCAAAAAGAGATATCACAGGTATCTGCAATCCACATACTTCTGACCGGGCAAGTCCCTTGGCACAACAATGACACTGGTGTCAAACATTTCATGGCAGGACTACAAGAATTGCTGCTTTGCAAGAACACCTGTGCCCTAAAGTTCATGTGCGAGACCTTAGCTTGCATACCCCCAAAGGATGGCAGAAAGTTCAAAGTTGACTATGTGAAAGCACTGGTTGAGTGGGTATGTCATGTATTGCACTATGCCTCTAGGTGCTCTATTGATGATCAAATTCTTACAGCGATGTCAGATGCCTTTGTCTGCCATGCAAGCCAAATCCAAGTGGTTTGATACTCCAGAGGTCTTGGCCTGTATACGCAGCATTATCCATGATGCAGAAACTCCATCATGGCTAGGCCCTGTTCCAAGAAATTTTGGAGACACTTCCAGTGGCATGATAAAAGCGGACGCGTGGCGATCACTTGTCATGGTTTACTTACCAATTGCTCTGGTCAGCCTCTGGGGACCAACTCAGGCATCAAATGACACAAATGATTTGAAGACATTGCTAGATCATACCATGGACCTGGTTTCCGCTGTCTACATCACTTGTGCACGAACAATGACCACCACTCGAGCAGATGCCTATCATGCTTACATCACCCACTATGTTGGAAACCTCATGATGCTCTATCTGACCTTTTGCTTGTGTCCCAATCACCACACCTCTTTCCATATTTATGACTATCTGATCCTCTTTGGACCTGTTCATTCTTGGTGGTCATTCCTGTTTGAATGATTGATCAGGATACTCCAGCAACTTCCAACCAATCACATGACAGGTAAGTGATGAACATTTAGTCCATCCATCCATATGGTCACATGCTGATCACAGCTGCAGGAGAACTGGAGATGACTATGTTAGAGTCATATTTGAAGGCAGCAAAACTATGTGGTTGGCTCTCTCACTCCCAATGCCCTCCTGCAATCCGAGAATGCAAAATTCTCCTTGATCAAGTATATGGAAACAAGAACTCAAGTGAATGGGGGACCGATGATGTCCAAGTACCCAATACAGCGATGCCAACCACAGTCCCACCCAATTTGTTCAAGGTGAACCACCAATCAAATGCAGTCCAGCATGCATACATTAGATATGGTGGAGTAACCTATAGTAGATCCTCCACACATGTTGGCAACTCTCTCATTCTCTTCTACCCCGAAGGATCTCATACTTCATCTCCCATTCCAGGCAGCATCAAGCATATTTATGGCCACAATGGCAACTTAATGCTTGCCATGCAAAGGCAATGTCTGAGTCGGCTTCATGATGGATGGGCTGACCCGTTCTCTCTGTACCCACATTTTCCAGCTAAACTATACTCCTCTGCGCTGTCGGACCAGTTAGAGGTGGTCAAATTGACTTGGATTTTCAGTCACTATGCATGATGGGCAGTGTCTGATGATGAAGTTGTGGTTCTTTCTCTATGTTGGGTGAGTAACAAATTTGATTGAAAAGTTATGCCATTAATACCCTATAGGACTGATATTATAGCATTGTTGTCATGGCAGTGGTTGGTATCAGGTATAGTCTGTATGTGTGGGACCACTGGCACACCGAGTCATCTCCCAAAACTGTTCTGGGACTGCTTTGGGGCCTGATTGGACATCGTAGGGGTGCCCATTAGGTGATGGGTGGGCACATGATACAAAACAAATATTGTATCTAAAGTTTCAATCCAGGTTTGTACATTGGCCAAAACTTAATATATTGGAGATGGTCTTAAATTTTCGCCTGTACTTGGAATATAAGCTGTGATATGAAATTAATTAAAATTTGATGTATAGCTGTACTTCCTACGGAAAGACTTACTGTCTTTTTCAGGTAACTTGGCACGTGTGAAATTTATGTAAAAAAACAGCTCTCATTTTCGGTTGACCATAGCACCTCAACACCCACCCAGATCTCTATGCAAATGATACCATTCAACTCAGAACAGCCCAGAGAACATTTTCCAGGTAGACCAGTGGTGAAAAAATGAAGTTTAGAAAATTCGAAATCTTGGGGCACTGGGATTTTTGTCCCCAGTAAGTTTCGTTTTCCTTCCTGTCATTCAGCACTTGAAACATGTTGCAGACATGCCACAAGGTCGGAAGTCCAGTCCCAAAATCCAATGGGCCATCATATGGCTCTCCAGACTCCTGGATCATGAGCAAATTGCTATGTCCCTCGACGTATCTACTCGCACTGTCAAACAAATTCATTCACACTTTCACACATATGTATTTGACTTGAAAGAGCCCCACAATCATTTTCTAGGTAAACCAGCAGAGAAAAAAACAAAAATTCCAAGTCTAGTACAGGATTTTGTTCCTGGTATGTCCCTTATCTATCTCCTCATCCCTCTTCAAAACAATCATCATCAAGAACACAGGAAAGGTTGTTGGCAACATCGTCTGGATAGTCACCACCTCTGCCCTTCTGCTTACCCTCTCCCTTGAAGATGAGGCAGGGATTGTCCAACAGGAGCAGGAAATGCTTGCCCAGCAACAAGGTGCCCAACAGGTACTTTCCCCCCCAATCTATGCTGCCCCTTCTCAATGTTTTCTTGCTTTGGATGTCTCCCCTTAGACGCTCTCGCCCGGATCTTCGTGCCCACCCACAGGTTCATCACAACCACAAAGGCCCGCCAGTAACCCCACCACACTTCACTCCAATCTATCCTGACTTGTCCACAACCCTCATCTCCCCACTCCATCTGGTTGTCAGCTGTTCCCAGTCACATGCCCACTCCTTACCCACCTACTAGTAGTACTTCTTCCACTCCACACTTTCCCATGATACTCACCATGTCCACTCACATACGCACCCAGTGACTTGGCAAATCATTGCACATGCATGTCTTATCTGATCATTCCTAATATAATTGTCCATTGTTATCAGCTGCCCAGTACTTTCTAGTCAATGCTAAGTTGTAGTTCATATCCGACGTCACAATGTTACTATGGTTGTTGCTCATGTTGCTCATGTCTGAAAAATCATTGCAATGAATCAACTACATGACAATGACAATGTATGGAGAGTGATGCTATCTAAGAATCCATACTAGGAAGAACCAACTTGCCCACTTTCAGTGCTGCTAGATCTGCTTCCACATATTGAAAGATAGTGACAGCTGTGCCCCTCTTGATGCCAAGCCACTCCTGAAGCTCTGATAGCTGGACATATGAGCGGTCAAGTTGGGACAGCCAAACAAAGCCTTGGATCTTGAGAAGGGGACCAAATGGTGTGTGAGCAACTCCATGCTGGCTGCGTACCTCATGCTGATCGAGATAAGAAAACCAGGTGATAAGGTCAGGATCTGGAATGGGTGTGATAGCTGCAGGCGAGCTTGAACATGACCTGTCGTAAGATGTTGCTGCAACTTGAAGGTGGGTTGAGGATGCCACATCGTAAGGTAACAGTGAGCATGAGCGGGGCTGCATGTCCAGGGGCTGGGTGGGTGGGCATAACATTCTATTTCCCTCGTAGTAATCATGCCCAGTTGCCCCTGGCCATGGTGGTGGGTAGTATGGAGGGGGATATCCATATCCACCATAAAAACCAGGGTAGCCCATTTGTGGGGCGACAGGCTGGGCGCTGGATGAGCGCAAGCATGGCTTCACAGTCTGACTTGATAAACCAATAGGTCACTTGTCTATTGTTGCTTTTTCGTCCATCTGTACATACATAGTACTGTCACTAAATCCAAAATGAAATAAGTTAAAGATTACTTACAATTTGGAATGCCCAGAATGAAAGATTGCTGATGGTCAGTGGATAGCAGATGTCACCACCACTTGGAGTATAACAATATGTTGGGCTCTCGGGCCCCTTTGAGTGTACCTCGCACTTCCAGCATTCTTGAAGCTGCTTGATGATTTCTGTACGATGAGTTGTTCCATCTATTTCACCAGATGACAATGAGGGCTTCTGTTTGGCTCCTGATGATCCTGAAGATTTTGCACCCTGGAAAGAATACAAACAAGATTAGGGATAGAAATGTCAATAATAAACTTGAACTTACACCCTTGGTACCATTTCCAGACCGTGTCGAACTGTTATCCCCAGCGGTGGCATCTTCAAAGTGAATGAGGGAATTCTTTGGCATGTGAGTCAACAGCTTTCCATTTGTGAAACGTGGAGGCACAACTAGGGGTCACATTCTCTCTTTGAACATGTCGAGCTCATCATCTGACTGGATAGACATGGAACCTTGCTTTGCCTTGTTGCAATCCAGTCAGTATTGAAGCCTGACCAATCCAGGGAACCGCTCCACTTTCTCTGCAACAACAGTACGGAGCTCATCGAGAGTGATGGTGCATTGTATTGAAAATGGTGCATTTGCACCATCTGGTCGACAAGCAGTACATCGAATAGTAAATACTGTATGTACAAAAGTGAGATAGAGAATCAGTATCACATGGATTCAATGTGGTGAGAGGGTACTTACAACAGTTCTCTGGGTTGTAAGAGGTGGCAGGTTTAGCTGAAGTCATTCTCTTGGTAGTAGCACTGGTCTTCTGCTTGTGTGGTACCGCATGGTTGAGCTTTGGACATCGTTGGAAAAGTTGTTCCATCTCAAGGTCTGATTGGTTTTCTTCAGACGCTGGCTGTGATTCGTTGCTGTCGCTCAAGACGTTCATATCAAAGTTTTCACTGGTGCCGCTGCTTCCATATGTGTCCAGATCCAACTCGGAATCCCCTGGGACATCGACACTAAGAGCATGGAAAAACTGGTCTGTGCTGGGGGGATTTGGTGGAAGCACAGAAGCCACATCTGTGTTGTAGTCTGGCACAATAGGGTCATGGCAGGGCATACCACTAAAATCATAGAATTCCAAGTCGTAGAGTTCAGGAATAGGATCAATACCATGTGCTGTGGGTGTGCATAATGTTGGCTGGGGGGTGCCCTGTTGCTGCTTAGGTATGGCAGCTGGGGAAGGGCCTTGACGTGTTATCACCGTGGGCTGGGGAGCAAGTGTTACGAGTGGTAATACCCCCCCTTCATTTTCCCCTTCATCCTTGTCGCTGGACTACCCCGAGTCGTCTTATGGGATGACATTATCATGTCTCTCCAAGAGTACGAGTTATCCGACGAAG
>JBBPQN010001007.1:0-10930 GCA_038092575.1 Boletus subluridellus
GACCCAGAAACTTCTAAGTGTCTGTGCACTATACTTGAGTGTGTGCTTCAACTAGGTTCTATGCATTAGTGTAACAAAAGAACTAGATTGTCCAGTTTACCTCTGCTGTTTAGCATGAGGCCCCTTCCTTCACCATTTCATGGCAAAGAGGAATCCAAGCTCCCTCCCCTGAGCAGAAACAAGACATTGAAATCACAGTACCTCATCTGACTACTGAATCCGCCAACTACCACTATGATGACCCCAACTTCTGGACCAGAAACTCCACCACCCCCCACCCACCCTCCTTCCCAACCATCCCTGTTCCATCTTTGTTCTCTTTAGGAACAAACCTTCATCATTTGCAACTGACTATTTCTCCAACTGTGCCTCTATCACCACAAAGTGCAACAACTGAAGAACAAGCAAAATCTCCACTAGAATCCCCCATCCCCATGGACATTGACAAACACAAGTCAGAGATTAAGGCAGGTCTGCCAGATGATTTCTCTGGTCACCCAGATGATGCACCACAATGGCTGCTGGCCATGAAGGCCTACTTCCAGATGAACTCTCATTTCTACAATGATCAAGCCAAGACCCTTACCCTCCTTGCCAAAATGAGCAAAGGTCGAGGGAAGGACTTTTCTGAGGATTGGTATCAGAAAATAGGAAATGAGACAGTGGAGGACAATGCTAAGTCCTTTGCTGCTGTAACTCAAGGCTTCATTAAAGCCCTTACCCCATATGATGTCAGAGCCAAGGCTCGAATCAATTTGGGATGATTAAGATAGAATCTCAGGGACCCTGATGGGCTGGACAACTACAACCTCCAGTTCCAACTTCTGGCCAGAAAAGCCAAGATTATGGATCAAAAGGCATTGATCAAGTGGTATATCAATGGCCTACACAATAACCTCTCTGACTCCATCCTAATGATGTCCATTGTCCCTGATACCATCAATGAATGAATCCAGAAGGCTTCCCAGTTTGCTGGGCAGGCAAGGAGAAGAGATGGACTCCAACATGGAAGGGCCTTTATTCCTGCATCCATGTGGACACCACCCCACCAAAGTTGCACCACCCCTTATTGTGACCCAAATGCCATGGATGTGGATGCCATCCACCTTACCCCAGTCAAGCATGCCTGCCACATAAAGGACAACCTTTGCTTCATCTGTCATCAGAAGGGATGTCACACCACCAACCATCCTTGCCCCCCTCACAACAATAACCCCCCTTGCAGCAACAATGGACCTCCACGACCTCCTAGGAACCTTCAGAGGGTTAGAACCACCTCCACCACATCCACTCCAGACCCTATCACAACTTACCTTGCTGACCTTGGAGGAAGGAACATCCCAAAAGGGGACATTCTACAGGTACTCAAAACCTGCTATGAGGAGGAACCAAAGGAAACAAAAGAAACAGTGGCCACCGCTAGGATAGAAGTGGCCAAGGATTTTTAAAACAGAGGGAAGTCTCAACATCTTCTCCTCCAATCATTATGGCTCCTGTATTTGTATCAGATTCACATGTGCAGTCAATCTAAATCCCCCTCTCTCTTTATACACATGCAGGAGCAGAAATTGTCAACATTACCACCCTTATTGACAGTAAAGCAACCAGATGCTTCATCAATCAAGACTTTGTCTTGAGGCATCACATTCCTACCACCTGACTCCTCAAACCACTGAAAGCCTGAAACATGAATGGATCTACCAACAAAGAAGGGATTATCTGACACCAGGTGTCCTTTACTCTCCAAGTAGGAGAAATAGAGGAAGAGCAAAAACTAATGGTTATCAACTGTGGATCCAAAAATGCCATCCTCAGTCTTCCATGGCTGAAAGACCTCAACCCCATCATTGATTGGGCAACTGGACAGCTCACCATCCCTGATCAACTTCCCACCCCTCACCACAACTCCCCCGAGGCCATCACCCAGTGATACCTTGTCTGATACCTAGACATGGACCCAGGTCTTTACATTGCTCAACTATGGAAGAAGAGGCTTGAGCATTCCCTGTCCATCAGAAAAACCACCATCACAACCAAGATCACCTTGAAAGCTGAGAAAGTGGAAAAGAAACTCCCACCCACATACTCCACCTTCCAAGACATATTCAAAAAGAAGGTCATTGATGAACTACCCCCCTCTTGACCCTTTGGCCATGCCATCAATCTCAAGGACAGCTTCTCTCCGAAGGTTGCTAAAGCCTACCCCCTCAACCCAAAGGAACTCAACACCTGCTGAGCCTTTGTTGATAAACATGTCAAGTCTGGGAAGATAGTTCCCTTGAAGTCACCACAGGCTTTCCCCTTCTTTTTCATTCCAAAGAAGGATGGATCAGTCTGTCCCTGCCAGGACTACTGATATTTCAATGAACATATGATTAAAAACACCTATTTCCTCCCTCTTATATCTGATCTCATGGATAAACTGAAGGGCTCCTGCCTCTTCACCAAGATGGACATTCAATGGGGGTATAACAATGTGTTGATCAAACCTGAAGATCAATGAAAGGCCACCTTCATCACACCCTTTGGCCTCTTCAAGCCAATGGTCATGTTCTTCAGACTATGCAACTCTCCCACCACTTTCCAGGCCCTCATGGATCACCTCTTCAGTGATATGATGGCAGAAGGATGGCTCATCATCTACATGGACAACATCCTCATCTGCTTGTCCTCCCCCACCATCCATGAGGAATGCACAAAATGTGTTCTTAAATGACTACAGGAATACAATTCCTTAAACTCAAGAAGTGTTCCTTTGATGTAGATGAGGTGGAATATTTAGGGATGGTCATCCAGGAAGGGCAGGTAAAGATGGATTCAGTCAAGCTAAGTGCAATCAATGACTGGAAACCCCCATCTTCCATTAAAGCAGTCCAGTCATTTATAGGGTTCTGTAACTTCTACAGGAAGTTCATTCCAGACTTCTTGACCCTAGCTCACCCCTTGATTGAACTGATGAAGAAGAATGCTTCTTGGAAATGGGAGGCACCCCAGCAGACCGCCTTCCTTTCCATCAAGGGGGCTTTCACCAAACAACTGGTTCTCCATCTTCCTGACATCCTTTCCCCCTTCTTCATCATGACTGTCATATACCATATGTTATGGTTTTACCCACAACACTGGGACTCCAACCAAGGATGCTACTCTTCAAGAGGCCTTGAAGACGATGAACAAGTCAAGGTCGATGTTGGCAACGATGACAATGAGAGAGATAGTGTGGAAGTGAGTGTATGAGGACAACCTAGTCCAAGGAACGAGAAGTCTAATCAAGATCTCTTGGGAGTAGAGAACCGAGGGTATGAATGAGTAGATTCAGGTTAGAGAGTGGTTCAAGCTCAGCTTGAACTTATATACAAGTTCACTAGTTTAGGGCCGGTCTAACCTGATATAGTAATAGAACTATAGGGGAGGCATAAGCGTGTCCAAGACGTGTTGTGTCGCGTAGCACATGATCTAGGGAGAAACCGGAGTGGGTATAATAGGATCAATAGATCGGGTGATCTAGGATCATCAAGGCTGTCCTGTTAAGGGCAGGTGTCAGAGTCTACAATCCAGAGACTATATCTTGGGTGATGACGGGTCACTGAGGCAGGTATCAGGGCATGTAGGATCAACGAGGCAATGCTCAGGAGATCTCGGATCTGTGGGGCGATGAGCCACAGCCCAACCATAGGGAGTCAGATCAGGGAGGATCCAGGAAAACTCCTGGGAAGATCCAGGCCTTGTGTTTACACGGAAACGTAAACGTCTGGGGGAATGTCCAGTTGCTAGGTGATATCCACAGAGTCCTTGTGATGAAAGGGAACTCATCATCCATGGGTGAATGTCCAGTCTTGAGTCAAGAGCCCATCTGAGGTGTAAGGCTGGGAACTGTCTGTTATGAGGGGAAATGGTAGCTGCAAGTCTTGATTGTCAGGTACGATCTGGTAATACGATGGCTTTGGCCATGAGAGGTGGGGAAATGCATGGTGCCACCAGGGCACATGGTCATGAGGAGGTCATGGGTGACACCAGGTCACAAAACCGTAACACCATACCTCCAGCCTCTGGAACCACCTCCAACCTGTTATATATGAACTCTGGTGTGTTCTCTTTGAGATGCAACTCCTAAACCTTCGGACTTGTGTAGATTACTTACAATACTTACGTTCCATTCTCCTTATGTACTAGCTCCACCCTCTGTACCCCTCTGATCCTGTGTCTCGTGTAGATGCACAGCTCTGGCTCCACTTCCCCTCCAGTTACCAATCTACTTACCAATCCACTATATGTACCTCCGTTACTAATGCTATGTATCCCTGATGTATATATAGTCCTCCGAACTCCTGTATTTACTTAGTTCTGATATCAACTTTGACATGGACTCCAAATCCTCCAAGTCACCCTCTCTCTCTGCTCCTGCTCCAAAATCCGAGACACCATGAATCAGCAAGGGCGCACCACACAAGGTGAAGCTGACGTCTCAACCCCTCTGAACTCCGCTTCTCCGGAGTTACCCTCAGGAGTTCCAGCACAGTCCTAACATGATCCGTATTTATCCAATTCCTTTCTGTTTTCCCCCAAGGACACTGCCCCCTTCCATCATGTGCCTTTTATATGCGATGTGTTTCTTACCTCATACTCACGATAGTGCCTCCCCTTATGTTGCTTTCCAACTCTGACTCACCTGCCCTAAACAACTCTAGGCAGTATATATATTTGATCTCTGCCTGTATTCCTTCTTTAACTTGAACCTATACAATCTACCATGTATTTTGGAGTTCGCTGCTGGCTTGCTTCTCTTGCCAGCTTTCTTGCTTCATCTCTTGCTTTATCATTGTCACTCTCGTGAGGGTGATCCTTGGTTGACCAACTTAGGGTGTTGGTCATCATCTGTCTCAAGCAAGAACAGACTAGGACGAACTCCAACTATGCATTGGTGTTCCATTGTTACATGACCATAACAAATTCTGCTTCAAGTCTAAGTGAGGGCAGACTATCTGTGAAACATTCAAGTTTCACAGCAAGTTTTTTGCCATTGATGATATCTTGGGCACAGAAAACAATTGCTAGAAGGTATCAGCTTGCATTATACCATATGCAAAACATGTTCAATCATACCATGCAAACCAGCACCAAGAACCTGCTTCAAGCTATATCATCCATCAATAAGAGTTATATCTATGATGAAAGGATAATTCTAAGGAGAGCATGCAGAGGCCATTTGTGATGGCTTTGGGGCTTTGAGCCTTTGGAGGGCAGTGGAAAATGACCAGTAGGCCTGCTGCCTGATTTGATTATGTTGTTGACAGCTGCCAACACTGTGGAGTGATGAATTCATAGTGGTGAGAGCACATGCCAACAAACATTCCAGGTACAGTGCCCATTGTTTCAAAATGGATACCCACACACAGGGCATAACTTCTTCCTCACTATTAATAGGTAATGCTGAGTAGCTGGAGTTGGGGTGACTCAGAGTCTCAAACAGACCCAAAATCCAGCTTGTGTGGTGCCTATGGTACATATTGTGAATTAGTAAAATTGATAGTGATTATGTCAATTGACTGTCAGGTGGTCTCAGCACCTCGGTGCAACTTGGGTCTCAAAGGTGGATTGAACAACACTTCTATGATCATCTACCCTGACCTCGCCATTCCTGTTTAGAATACTCCTGCAGCAGCAGATACCTCACAACCTGCAGCTGGCAGGAGGCAGAGGCAGTAATGACCTCCTGCATGGTATCACAATGGTGAATCTGATGGTGAATATATTGACATCAATGTGGTGGATGACAGTTCTGATAAGGAACCCAAGAAACCCCAGCCCAGGCTCTCCAGTGAGGCAGGTGAAGCATGTCCATTCCAACAGGCCCCACTCCCACCAGAGGCAGAAGCCAGATGCACAGCCACAGACCCTGCATAGGCCAACCAGCCTGTAGTGGTGAGACTTGCATCAACAACTACACCCAACTTTGGAGCTCACGACAGGGCTGCTGTTGATGTTAATCATTATTTCATTAGAATCAAAGGCCAAAAGACAACTTGCTTGCCATGCAGGTAAGCATTGATAACACCCATGATCAATGATTTACTCCATCTCAGAGATGCCATTGAAATTGATAAGGCCACCTGGCACCAATATGAATTCAGTTTAGAAACTTCAACTACTTCACTTCACATGCATATTGGAAACTTCCACCTTCTAGAGTACCTCAAGCTCACAAAGAAGAATCAGTGGTCTATTAAGGTTGATGTGGCCAGAAAGGCCTTCAAAGTCAGCTACATTTTTAAGACCCTGAAGACAGCAATCACTCAGAAAGGAGTCAATATCCACAAACTCCCACCACCACCATCCAATAATGGTGATGCATTGCCTCACAATTTTCTTCTGTCAGGCCCACAGACAAACAACCACTGCCACAACCTTCCCAAATTTTCAATTGCAGGTTTGTGCAAATATATTGTATGGTTTATTGTCACAGACAACCAGATATGTTACCATATGTACTTATAAGCCATAACCCTCAAATTGTCACTTCTTTCCAGGCAATCAATTTGATTGAATGTCAGGAATTTCATGATCTGATATTCTACCTGTGCTGAGATCTTTCTGAACTAGATGTTCCACACTGCACAAAACTCCATGAGCTTATTCTCCAGTTGTGGAAGGAATCTTTTGATGTGATGAAATAAGAACTTGCAGTAAGATCATCATTACAATCTTCACTTCATGTTAACAGTTACATGACAACATGCATAGAGCACTCCTGGAAAAATATCATTCTCTTTTGACATATGATTATCTGGGAATTTGCACCCATATCTTGCTGTGATGGCACATTGGATCATGGTTGAGAATAAAGCCCATGGTAAGTTGAAGATGAAGGTAATGCTAATTGCCTTCCAATCACTCCCTGACACACATACTGGCAATGCAATTGCCAACTCACTCCTCAAGACTTTGGATGGTACAGGAGTCACAAGTAAAGTACAGGCTGCATACATCTCTTTACTACTCTCACTAACACCTGTCTTTCTAGATTGGCCACTTTACGATGGACAACATTACAAACAATAGTGCTGCTATGAAGAAACTCATAGAGATTCCCCAGTTGGATTGCAAGATGCATTTTGATCCCATTGACTCTCACATCCCTTGTTTTCCCCATATGCTTAACATTTGCATCAGACACATCATCAAGGACTACACTACTGCCGACTTCACAAACATACTGCCCTCATGGTTTGGTGATCCTGGCTGTCTCATGCAAAAGGATAGCTACATCAAAGCCCTCACAAATGACCCCATCACTTCCACCCATGATGTTGTGTGCCTTATCTGCATGTCTGGTCAACAACAGAAAGCATTCCATGACACCATTATCACTGGAAATGCAAACCAGTGGTTCATAGGAGACACTACCAAGGTGCCTGTCATTGAATTACTCCACAATGTCAAAACACAGTGGGATTCAGTGTACTTCATGATCAACTGCCTTCAAGCACTCCATCTAGTAAATCTTACATCACTCATTTCCTAATTCCGTAGCTTATTGCAACCCAGGCCATTGATCATTACCTCTCATTACCTCATGGTCCAAACAATGAACTCAGTAATGTTCAGCTGACCTTGACTGAATGGAAGGTCCTTCAGGACCTTGAGGTAGTCTTGGAGGTATGTTGCTATTCACCCAAACTCTCAGGGTCACAGGTCAAACATTATACACTAGATTCCTCATAATGTGCAACAATTCATGTTGAGTGAGAGCAAACTGGTGCTCAGCAGGGCAATCCCCACATTCAAGATGGCGATAGCACAGTAGGAATTGTTGGCCACTAATGCTCCTCATTGCACACCTTTCATTGATACTGGCCTCACATGGGCATATAAATACTACAAACAAATGGGCCAAACAAAAGTGTATTACATTGCCATGTGTAAGTATGTGTTCATATCTACATGCTATTACTGACCTTAAAATTACAGTCATTGATCCAAGGATCCAACTCAGCTGGGTAGATGAACACTGGGCTACCAATGTGACTGAGGTCCAGGCAAGCATCCTCCAATTGGTAAGTACTCATGAGTATATATGAATTCAGATTTGTTACTAATATATATTAAAGATGGGTCAATACCATTCAAAGTCTACATCCATTCAGTTATCCCAATCTGCTCCCAGCACACTGGTGCCACCACTCCCTACTCAAAAGTTGGCAGCTTGATATGGTCACTTGACTACCTTCCAAATCAAGTGTCATCTGTCCCATGCAAATGCATTTTTTCTTCAAGCAGTGAGACCAACACAGCAAAACAAACCCATATCATGCCCACACTGATGAAAGCATTGCAGATGCTGAAATTTTGGTTGAAGAAAGAAAGGCTGGATTTCATGAAGGGTTGGGCCACTCTCAAAGCTGACATGCTCACAAATGAAGATAACAGCAACCTTCTTGCATGTCTTTTTGCTTCTGATGATAAGGACTTTTGTGATGTTCTTGGGGTGATTGGATGAGAGGAGGGTGACGGCATCCCTGACATGATATCACATTTGTATTGATGTTTTTTGAATGCTATTCTATGACAATGAATGAGTTGATTACAATGGTGTGCAACAATGAGGATTTGCAGAGTGACAATTATCAACTTATCTTCCACAGCTCAACTTAGCACTCAGGTCTCCCATCAGGAAAATGTTTAAGTGCTGTTATGCCTAGATAAATATGGCCAAGCAGTTATCAGTCTGATACAACTTGATAAAGATATATATAATATTATCATTTTGTAATCATAATGCCAATGAACAGATACTGAATTATAAGCCTTGACAGACATTTTGACCTTGATCATTTGAAAGTCAGTTAGATGTAAGCAGGATAATTGTGTGTAATTGTGGCAAGGAAATGATCAAGCCTTGTCATGTATATCATTGATGATCAATGTCAGACTCAACACTAGCCAGAAGTGTGGGAAAATATTTGTAAGCACCTTTCTGATGAACTTTCCTCTTTGTCCAAATAGCAGACCTGTAACAAGGCAAAGGTGTGGGAAATGATTTGTAAGCACTATATAGTATATATTATGTAGGTTTTCTTATTGTGTATTTGCAAGTGGCCGAAGGTGTGGGAAAATATTTGTAAGCCCTAAAGAACATGTTTTGTAGACTTGTGCTTTCTCAGCAGGTTGGCACTGGCCGAAGGTGTGGGAAAAAAATTATAAGCCCTAAACAACATGTTTTTGTGGACTTGTACATTTTCAGCAGGCTTGGAACTGGCCGAAGGTGTGGGAAAAAATTAGTAAGCACTGTACAGCACATGATATATAAACCTGCTCTCTTCCTCTTTTCTCTTTTCTTCACTCTTGTCTCTGAGTTCTATCTCAGGTCAAGGGTCACTCTAGTCTCTAGAGTTCATATCCAGGTAAGTTTATACTTGTGTGAGTCACTTGTAAGTCTTTTCTTGCTTTCATTTTCGCTTTTTTGTGATTTTTATTAGTTAGAATGGTAATAGTTTACAATAAAGTCCCTTGTAAGTGTTTTTCCTGATTTTATTTTCACTTTTTAGGGGTTGTGAGTAGTTACTATGGTTGTTTATCTAGTAGATTGTCTATATCTTCAATTAAAATTTGGAAATAGTATTTCATGTTATGTTTATCATGATTGAAAAATGGCTAAGTTGTATTTTACAAGGGAAATTTTATTGTGCTTGTTTTACTTTTTTGAAACTCAATGATGTCAATGACAATGCTAGATAAAGTCTGATACTTTATGTAAGCAGTATCCAACTGACCACATACATACAAGTATTATAATACAGATCATATACATCAAATTAAATCAAGTTGATATAGATTATACTGTATTCATGATCCACATCATCATACAGAAATATATTGTCTACACAGAAATAATGGCAGCTTTTGACCAACAGTGCAAATGCTCTCGGATATTATATACCCTTGTCACTGTGTGTATCATTATGACATATCTTGTAGGGATTTATAGGGTAGCTAATGTTATATGTGATATTATCTTTCCATTAAAATTTCCCTGATGCATCCATAACAACTGCCATCTGAATGACAGCTACAAAGCACCATAAAGATGCAACACATCAAACGACACAGGACAATCCAAACAGTTGATAGATTGTGAACAAATCCTACAAGGAGGCCTGATGAATGACCACAATGGACAATGAAAGCGAAGAGCTTCAAAGTCTGAGTGGAAGGGTTCTCAGTGGAAGGGTGTAGCAGAGGACATGGTGAGTTGGGTAGGGATTAAAGTATAGGGGTATAACAAACTGACACAAAGGCGAAAAGCACCGCAAAAATGAAAATGAAAATGAGACACAAAACTCCGCGACCTCTTAAAAAACATGCACAAATAGTATCCGTGGCAATATGGATCGGCCTACAGTGAGGTGGTTTTAAGGCCCCCCCAAAAACCCGACTACTACCGTAGCGGGAATAATGCATTGAGATTTGGTGGGTCCCGATATGCATTATGAGCATATGTACTGTAGCAGTAAGTAGTTGTAAGCCCCGATTTGGCAACAGTGTACCCAGTTCATCTTTTCTTTGTGCCGTCGCGCACGTCCACGAGCACGTACGCCTATCAGACAACATCAGTCAAGCTGCGACTCTGCGACTTCTGAGAGCGTTGCCAGTGACTTGATGGGCTTTATGGCGGCGTGAACTGTCTCAGAACTCACCAACTGGGATGGCCGAGACGGCCAGCAGCCACAAAACTCACAGTGGTCCAGGCGTCGCTCCTCGCCCAGCCCCGCTCGCGATCCATACCACACACCTCTCGAAAATCAGCCCTTTGATACCCTCCAACCTCCTGGCAGGTTCTCATACCAGAAACGCATCGAGCAGTCTGCTTCCCATTCCAATCTCGACGCCTGTCCGTTCTTCAATTCTCCCGCTCACTTCAAACCACGTACTGTAC